>NCSJ02000426.1:0-33288 GCA_002812745.2 Scytalidium lignicola | reverse complement strand
TTGAGGTGTGGGTGTGGTNAGTAGTAGTAGTAGTAGTAGTAGTAGTAGTAGTAGTAGTAGTAGTAGTGACCTTCCCGGTCTCTTTCGTCTTTCCATCTTCCTGGTCATCATCGTCCTCGCAATCCCCGTCCTCCTCGTCATCCCCGCCTTCCGCATCCGCGTCGTCATTGTCATTGTCATTGTCATCCTCCTCCTCTTCCGGAGGATTCCACGTCTCTTCCAGCTTGAGACCTTTCCCTCTCGGCTCTGGTCTCTGATACACGGCACCAAGTAACTGATTGGACATCATCATAGCGCGGTAGTTATCCAGTTGCGGGTCCGTTGAGAGATCTTTACCATGATCCGGGGCATCGTATAAACCCATGCCAATAAGCTCTTCGCCTGAATCGTCGTCATCTTCCAAGGGCTCGTACGGTATTGACTCTTCGGAGGGGAAAGCGGGCTCAGGATGCTGGACTGGGAGGAAATTCTGCGGTGTGGGTGGCGCGGTGGTAGATTCGTAAGTGTTATCTGGGAAATTCCAATCCATGTGTGAATACATGGTAGAATCCATATCGTTGGTCGTAGGTGGAAGATAAGTGGTTGTTTGACCGAATAAGCCTGGGTTGTGGTAGATATCGTAGGTTGCTGCTGTATTCGAAGATAGAGAGGTGGTGGTCGTCGTCGTGTCTGGATATTGGAATTGCTGGTCGGGTTGATTGTATGGGAGGCAGCGAGGGGAGAATGCAGAAGCGGGCGAGGTATAGCCAGAATAGACTGCTGGAGCAGGTGGCATATCAAAAATGGGAAACTCTTCAGTGGCTTCGTCTCTCATCACGGCGGGATATTGCTGATATGTCGTAGTTGCTGCTTGGGGAGCAAGGTGCGAGGAAGAAGTGTGCCAGCTAACCGGCCGCTCAGCTTTGGTATGTCGTCTATACGCGTTGTTCAGACTTGAACCCAGGGCTGCCTTGTTGGAGGCAGTCTTGTTGTCAAGACCCAGACCCAGACCCAATCTCTGTCGGTATCCCGCATCTGCTATCACCGTCCTCCTCCTGCCCAGTCCAATCGAGCTGCGTGGACTGCTGCTTGCACGTAAGGGGCCACTGTTCTTATATCCTACACTTCCTCGTGAATATCGGGATAGATTTGAAGATGCCATCTGTCTTGCCACGTCGTCCAGGAGGATCTCAACGGTTTGGTATGCTAGATTATCGTACCCGGTGTCCATATTGACGGTGGCCGCAGCGTTGAGATATGGAGAGTGGACGGCCATGAGATGATATCTGCTGTTGTATATAGGGAAGGAGAGCGAGCCTCTTGTTATCAGTTCTAGACAAGATATCAAGAGTAAGAGCAGTAGCAGTAGTTGTAGAGAGTGGCCGTAAGAGGGAGAGAGAGATGAGAGAGTATATGAGAGAGGAAGAGAATAAGAGAGAGAAAGAACAACAAGCGTAATAAAGAGTACCACAGTAAATGTATGTATGTGTGAGTGTGTGTGTGTGTGTGTGTGTCTGTCTAATGTAATGTAATGTATGGGTGGTCTAGGAAATGAATATGCTCAGTTGCGTAAGGATGGATAGCTTAGAAGTGAAAGGGGATCATCTTCCTAGAGCGGACTAGAGCCAGCCAAAATGCTCCCAGCTCCCAGCTTCCAGTCTAGTCCCGTCCCCAACTAACTAAAACCAAAAAATAATAAACCAGTACTGTAGCCATCTTACCGTACCCGTAGGAGTTAGAGTGCCGTACCGGGCGGTAGGTAGTACAGAAAAAAAAAAGAAGGGAACGAAAAACCATGGAGGGGCCACCACTCTTCCCATGCCATGCGAGTGAACTTTAGAGTTATGGATGTCGTTTGTGTGTCATCTGGGGGCCCCCTGGTAGTGTTAGGAAAAGGGAAAGGTTCCAACGAACGAACGAACGAACGACCCGGAGAGAGACAGAGAGAGCGCCTGGATGGATACGCATGCGATATCCACCCGAGGGGGTGGTGGGAAGGGTCTGAGCTTTTTCTCTCTTTTCTTTCTTTTCTTTTCTGCATGGACTGGGACTTAGGACTGGGGCTAGGACCATGACCATGGCCGGACCTTGTTTGACGGTCAGAGGTCAGAGGCGCCAGAAGGAGGCTGTCTGTCAACGTGCTACATACGTAAGGGGGAAGAAGAAGGAGAGACATGTAATTAGTTTAGCAACGGACGGGGTTGAGGTAGCGGTGGTACCAGTACAGTGCAAGAAGAGGGATGGGGRGAAGAGAGAGAGAGAGAGGGAGAGAGAGACTCAGAAGTTCTAGCCCCTGGGTCGCAAAAAAAAAAAGACCCAAACCCATGCACCAAGGGCTTTAGTAGCAGAGCCCAAGCGGCTCCCCAAGAAGGGCCCAGCCGACTGCACATCCCGCCGCCGGATACAAATCACACACTTGTACCACAGTACTACCATAGTAAGACAAGACAAGACAAGACAAGACCCAACCGCCAATGTTCGATGGGGACACACCACGAGCCCTTTCTTCTTCTTCGGCAAGGAGGCGCTCAGCCTAGGAATTGCCGTTTCGGGCGTGGCGGCCGTCAGAAGGAGATGATGATCTTTCCATCCATGGAGGGGGGCTTTTTCTGGCTCTGACTGACTGTGGCTCTGATGCTTGTGCTTTGTGCTCGTGCTCGTCCTTTTGAGGTTACGGTACAGTACAGTACTGTTGTATGATGATGATGGTGGATGGGGGGAGGAGGGTGGCAGATGGTGACGACGGCATGAGTTGTGGCTTCAAAGCGGCTTGCATTTTTGGTCTTCTTTTTTCCCATGTCAGGTCTTGATATTGATATTGATGATGATGATACATATTTGGTGATGAATAATGAATGATGGATTAGATATTACATACGTACATACATACAATACAGTACAGTACATAAGTACAGTATAATTACAGTAGGCAAGTGGATACATTGGTGGATAAGTGGATGACAACAGTCAGGGCATGATGACTGCGACTTGCGACTGCGACTCCGACTGCGACTGCGACTCTGTGGCCGTTGGTCGTGGTCGTCGTGGTCGTCGTAGCCCCCGGCAGTCTTGAGCCGAGAAGAAGGGAGACCAGCAGATTACATGAGTAGGGTACAGTCACAGTAACAGTTACAGTAACAATGTACCTCCGTACCCATCCTGCAGGACCGCGGCCAAAAAGCCTGATGACAGCCTGACTGCCTGACGAGCAAAGAAAGCATGACCCGGGAGATCCAGTCGGAGTTTACAAAATGGAGATGGATGGATTATGAAATGGATTGATGGGAGAGGACCACATACGAGCCCGGCCGTGTACATGCGCGGAGCACACACTTGTTATATTAATGCAACGCGACGGATATTACTGTACTTCTTCTTATTCCTCTATTCTTTTGATAGCTGGGGACTGGCAATCCCGAAAAAAGACGCGGCCTGCTACACACCCTTTTTTTNATTATTGTACCTCTTTAATCTCTTTCAGCCCTGTTTTCCCGTCGCTTTCCTTTCCCACGGGGCACTCATTGGGCCATGTCCTTGGAAAAATCCAGCCGTGATGATGGCCCATGGTTCTTTCTGGTTTTGTGGTTGTGCGCTTTGCAAGTCGATACAGCTAAAACTCGTTTGGATTGTTTGATTGCATCTGGAACGAATGAAAAATAGCCCCGACAAGGGAAATATTGGTGAGAAAATGCAGTCAAGTGTTCGCTGCTCATGCCTCTTTCAAAACAGAAGCGGCAACGAGTAAGGCACATGATGGCGGAGATGCCGCCGGCGAAACCTAGTCTCTCATTTCTTTCCCAGGACGTACAGTACAGGATCGTTTGTGCTTTTTGTGTACCATCCAAGGGCACCATCTGGTCCTGCTGCTGAGAAGCCGTTTGGTTGTGGATTGATGACTCGGTGCTGACGCGACAGGATTAGGAGGAACGGAGGATTACTGCTAAATACGGTGTACAATGGTTTTCCTTCTGTGGCACGGCGGATAATCTAGGAGATGCGATGTCATGCACGGCTCTGGTAATAAATACCATACAGTACTGTACTGTAATAAGCCAACCTGCTTTTTGATCGACAAGCAGCCGCCTTCACCTTCACAAAGAGAAGGTACGATGTGTGATGCGGGAGATATCTCAGCGAACAAAAGGAACAGGTGTATCCTGTGACTGCGACCTTGTAAGCCTCCTTTCTCTCCAGCTTCTCCAAATTTCTCTGGCTATTCCTTTTTTTCCTAATCCCCTAAATATGATTATCGAAATCCCATAAGCCTTGTTCTTGGTACAAATTGACGGTACCTCCGTACTACGTGGTTTAGTCTTGGCTGACTGACTGGACAAAGTGTAAAATGCTGGATGCTGGATGCTGGATGGGCCCCTTGGTCCTTATTAAGCCACCGATCAACGAGCCAGCCTTGGCTGCAATAGGCACTAGCCGTCTCGGCTCAGCTCGCCATCGCGTGGATGGGAGGGGACTTGGGCCCTGGACCCCTTTGACAGATTTCGGCACCAAAAAAAGAGTGGCATGCATCATACACACACACACACACACACCCATCTATCCATTCATCATCGTCATCAACACTTAATCCAATCAAATCTCCACTTATGCCACTTTGACCTGGACCAAAAAAGGTCCCCACTTAAAGCGTTTCTTGCTGGGGGCAGGGGGCAAAAATTGATCGCGCCGCTGAGAACCTTTCTCCGTGGTCTTGGCTGGGCTGGGCAAGGGTCTGGAGGTACCTTCCGTACCTTCCCCTCTAGACTATCTGGACCTACGGTAGCTGTACGGTGTCATCATCATCAAAGATCATCACGGTCCATGCGTGACCTCGTCTCGGTCTCGGTGGATTCTTCCTGAATTTGACCTGCCGCCTGGGGTGAAGCTAGAACTAGAACGTTGCACGCGCCACCGCGAAGCAAAAGTGGTAGCTAGCTGGCTGGTAAGGGGTTCAAAGCCAACCTAGGGCCAAGGACAATATAGCTAATACAGGACAGGACAGTACCGTGAGTACCTGACTTGATTTCCCGCGGGNTCTGTGTCGGCGTTCGATCAGCAGAAAAGCAAATTTGAGTCGCACATTTTGGTGTGTCTGATCCTCCAGTTTGACCCGGGCGTGCCAGAGCTTCCCGACTCGGAACCGACCAACATCAGACCAAAGGAGCAGATCCAACAAATACCCCGTGAGTGTACTGTACAGATCGTCAAATGTCGGGTTGGTTTATTGTTAGGATTGTTGGAACTTGGACCTCTGGTTGGTGGTTCCTGGTTATGATTGGCTTATGATTGGTTTGAGCTCTTCATTTTCCTTGCTTCTTTGGGCTCATCCGCACAACATTTGCCGCATGGATGAAAATACTGTACACGGGGAGATCGGAATTAGTTGTTGATGAGGAAAGACGACGACATGTGGAGCAAATTACAGTACAGCATAGCCATGCAGCATAAAGGCCTGGTGGGCAAGTGATCAAGTGAGGGGAACCGGGGGGGGGGGTGGATGGGCGGATAGATGGATGGATGATGTCGCTACCGCTCCCACAGCTCGGTTTTCTGCGTAATCCAAGCCACCAGAAGCCACTCCAGCAGTATGGCCATGCATTTCCCGGGTGTTCGTAGTCGAACCGAGCGGGACCAGACCAGCATTGTGGAAACGCCATCTCTTTTCTCGATGTGCTTCCATCCGCTATTTTGCCCCAGAGTCCTGGTGATGGGCATCGGCATGGACAGGGATATATGCATGGGGGTGGGAAGGAATGAGAGATGAGGGGGGGAAATGGAGATGGATGACATGGGAGAGGTGCATGGGGCACGATGGGGCAATTGAAAAAAGGGCTGCTTGCCCAGGGAGGAGGTTGGTTGCCGCCACGGTGGAACGCTGATGCAGCCGGGCTCTCGCTCTGGCCCCTCTCTACCGTGTGTGGTTACTGTGTCTATCGCCAAAGTACAGTAGCAGGCCCTGGGCAGGTCCGAGGTTCTACAAGTGCCAGCGGTGCCCAGCGTATGGTGGATGGGGTGTGCGAGCGCAACAACAAAACAAAAAAGGTGCCCACTATTCCCAGTATTCCCCGACCCAGGACGCCTAGGCTAGTACAGCACTTGGGCTGAGCGCTGTTCTGGCTGGTAAGGGGCCACTTGGGGAGTTGCGCAGGCTGAGCGAAGGCCTTGTACAGTGTAGCTCTGGGACCCGGATTTGTAGGCCACCGACCGCCAATCTGAGCATGACCACCGCGACCACCACACCTGGCTGTAACCTGCTACTTTACTTCTGCTAATTGTACAGGTAATCACTGGCTACACATTACACGCTCCTTTCCGTCCAAGCGCCGAAAGAAAGAAGGAGATGAAGAAAAAATGCTTGAGGCAGACCCGTCCATCAACCCATCCCCAAGCATGCCCACTTGCAACCGTGATTTCCGCGTCGCAATGCGACGACTCTTCCAAACCTGTCATATCGCATTGTAACTGATAGGGCCGCGCTGCAGATCGCGCGGCTAGGGGGTTGGAAAGTCGATGACCCACATTAGTAGGCTGTTTCTTTTATTTTATTTTTATTTTTTTGACAGATAACTGCAGCCATCGATAGTACTGTACAGTATGGGGGCCGCCTTTCTCGGTGAAGAAAAAANGACGTTTTGAACCCTGGTCCGACTTTTCCTGCGACAGATTGAGCAAAAAACGAGATTAGACTGGGACCCGAACATGGCTTGGTTTAGGAACTTGAGGTCAACCAAACTTGTTCCACACTTTGTTAAAGAAGGGCCTTAAATGGCCCTAGATGCCGAATAATAAAGCTCCTTTCGAACTCTTTCTAGTTCCTCGTGTATGTCAGGGTTGCATTCCACGGGGCCCCCATTTGAGGTCAAACCTGGGTCGCCGCGCCGTTGGCATCATCGCTGGGTCGGCAGCGTATCGGATACATGGATCGCTCAGGTCAAAAAAACAATACAGTAATTGCAAGGCCACGATGGCTTTTCTGGTGGTTGATTTTTTATGGTGGCGGATGGATGGTGGATTGGCAAGCGCTACAAGAGACCGTGCTGCAAGGAGCCGGGACCTCTCAAGTTCTGTTGCACCCCTTCGTGCCTTCTTCTAACTTTGCAACGGCGTCCTTGCGGTCTACAGGATTACTGTATTTCGGCAGGACACGAGGCCAAGAGGGGCAAAGGAACGAACTGCTAGAGAGAGAGAGGGCCATGCCTCTCGCGGTTTCTATTGCCTTTCAAGGAGCCGTTCGCGTTCTTCACGATAATCGCCCTGTTCTTCTTAGCTCCTTCAAAGTTGTCATTGCCCCTTTGTGGGCTTGCAGCAGACAGGTTGGCTTGTTCCACCGGAGCGCACCGCATCGTGGATCGCAGGAGTACTCCTTTTCGTCACCCCATCTCTGCGTCGAGTCATACGTTGCAGATCTCTCCCTCTCTGCCTCTCTATCTCTCTCTCCAAAGAGTTGATGCTCCAGCACATCCATCCAGCCGTCCAAAGGGTCAAAGCCGGGCTGCAGCTGAAACCGATGCTGCAGCGATGTTATTTGATGAGACCTTTGCCAGAACCGTCTGTTAATACTGAGTACTGTAATATGGTGCAAAGCCACCCGATGCTCCAGCAGACCAGCACGACCAGCAGGCTTAAGACCCAGCAAGGAGTGACCGGCAGGACCAGCAGAAGCCGTAACAACCATTAGGATGGCATCCGTCGCCCATGATTGGAGCAAAGATGATCGGCTGGTGCAGGCGGCGAGGTGCGTGCCTTGTGTTCGGCCTGATGGCCTAGGCTTTCCTTCACTTGGGCCGGCCTGCTCTTTGCCTGTTTCGCCTGTTCCTTTCTTTGCGCTGCCGGTCAAATCTGACAGTGCATCACCTCCATACTCCTGCCCCATCAGGCTAGTGCTCACAGGTCTACGCATAAACCAAAAAATTATATTATTATTATTTGATTGCTTACTTGTTCTTAGGCTCNAAAAAAAAAACTTTCTTTTCAATCTGCACCTTGATTAGCGGCTTTTTTCCGGTGCCAAAGAGCGGAGGAGCCCCGATCCCACCCCACACCAAAGTCAAAGGCCCAGCCTCCCCCTGGTGGGTAGTTAATAGTCATAGTAGTCCACCATGCTCTCGGAAATACAGGTACTTAGTTGGATGTACCTACCGCACCTGGACCTGGACTGTGCTCGGTGCTGCGCTTTTCTGGTGCTTTGCTGGTTGCTCAGCCTGCAACTTGCAACTGCAACGCTGCTCTGCCTCTACTTCTGCTTCTGCTCGAGTTACATACAGTAGCGCCGCATTCATTCCTCCTGCTGCGCGCCGGGACATCTCTGCTGTACTGTACCGTGCCTTACCTTAGGCAGATGCAAATCGCCATGACTGAAGCCGGCTTGCTCGTGACGCGAAAACTTTTTTGATTTATTTAGAATATATGGGCCGTCTCGCCGGGTTTAAGAGGCACGAGAGGTTTGCGGTTGGAGTACGACGTCTAGTCTAGAACGATCCTCAAGGGCTTGCTAGCAGGCGTGCCGTACTGTAATGATGACATCCCCATCCCCATCCCTATGAACTAATCGCCAGGGCCTGTGCCGTGTATCAGAGCTTCTCTTTGCTGTGAATGCTGGAAGCATTAAGATTTGCTTGCCCCTGGTCGCGCTCCCAGATCGATACAGGCAGCGATATGCATTTGCTCACGGCCTTCTGCATGGGTTGTGTCGGATCCAAGGCCCCATGGAGCTCCAGCTGGATGTGTTGCATCTGCAACACCTGCCCTCAAAAAGTCGCTGCTGGCCAACTCTAAACGGTGATGCCACTCCGCATCTTACTCTTTTTTGCNACCCGGATGGATTGATTGATTGATTGATTGATTTGATGGATGGATGAGATACAACGAGATAGCCATGCTCGGTTAGGCCGTTTCTGGGTGCCACAAAACGGACGAGACGACCTGCCGGCCTGCGGTTTCCTCAAATAATCACCTCTCTTCCGCCGCGGCCCTGCCCAACAAAGCACTGCCCCAATAGTGAGACTCAATAAATTACGGTGGATGCCGCTCTCAACTAGACACAACAACTGTGCCTCCCTTAACCACAATACGGTAATCATCCAAGGTTCCTGTTCAAGCAGGCAAATCTCGTCATCCAGCGGGTTTGCGTCAGCGCAGCCACTACAGCGCGTTCAGCGGTACCCTACCGCGTTGTCGACATTCCTTCTCAAAAGTGTCCATGGTGCCTAGCCTCATCTCGTGAACGACGGAATATCCGTTGTTCGTATCGCAGTAAGTACTGCTCAAAAGGGCTGTAGCTCCGTCAAACGAGGCCGAGCATCAAGCAAGATCTGCTGGCGGTGCATTTTGGGCAATCTGAGATCAGCACCAGGAGGAAAAGCTCAATTAACTATGCCGTCTCACGACTCCTCTTTGTTAGATTGCTAAGCGCCTCCTGGAACTGATTCCTTTGATGATGGCTATTATTCAAAATCCGAACTCGTACGGAGTTGGTTCGGGATTTCAGAGACGAGTATATCCAAAAGGCAAAAGACGTGCATAGTCATCCTGGCTATAATCCCTTGAATTATTGAATCGTGGAGAGCGTGACGTATAGTTCTGTGTTGTACGATAGCTCTTCATTCGAAGCATCCACCCCCATACTCTCAGCTACAAATGCATCGCTCTAAAAGGACCGCCTTGATGCGCGTGATCATTGAGAGTGGAACCCACTTGGCAAGTTGCAAAAGAACAGTGCCACCGTCTCTACGGATGTGCTTGAAGATGGGATTATTGCATGAATGCTTTGTCAGTGGCCAGCAAGGAAGATTGCGGCAAGGCACAAGGCGCGAAAAGCATAGGGGCCATGATGGAAGGTGTGGTTACAAAAGTACAGTTCCCACGTCTGCATCGATAGTACGGAGTATGGCTTTTAGTCAAAACTCACCGTTCGACAAAGTGTGACAAGAATACGAAGGGAACCACTTTCGTCATCAAGGGTTTAAAACTCGCGTCCCTCAAAGAAACTCGGACGTTAAACCCGGTAGATGGATAGATCTCGTACAGTAGTGTTTGTTGGTTATGGGCTGAGCCAGAGCCAGCGCCAACGCCAGAGCCAGACTCCAACCAAACGGAAAATGCGAGTTCAGCGCTTTGCATAGCGTACGGGTAGTGTCAGGCACGTCTCGCATTTATCGTCCGGAATTGCCACTTTTGTAAGAAACCGTGAGGTTCAATACCATACCTTCGTAACGACAGTACAGGTGTAGTACCCGCTTGAGAGTACGTACAGAGGTTCAGTACAGTACCTTGCTATATGTACTGTACTGTATGGCCGTACCTAAGATAGTTTCAAACAAAACTAGCTGCAGAAGTAGCTTACCTCGATATATGACTGGGCAGCAACAAAAACGCCAGGTTTCGTGCTGCAGCAGCTTCGACTCGCGCCGCAGAAGATAATGGGACTAAAATAGAGCCGTATCAACCTCTCACCTCTCACCCACACCACCCTCAATCACCAAACAATCAATTATCGGCTTGCGCCGGACTATTTATTCCTAGCCAACCACACACCACACAAACACCGGTCTCGCAGCTACGACTATGGGGAAAATCGCCACGCCCTAACACATACACACCTCAGGAAGTTCCTACCGAAAATGATTTAACGCGATGGGGGTTAGGCTGTTTCCTGAAAAAGCCACGGTAAAAAATGTTGGAAATGGGGGCTGGGCTTCTTTTTTTTTGTTCATGGATCACGTGGAGACGATCGGGACGGGCCGGTTGTTTGTTCCTGAGGCAGGACAAAAAATGGATAGCACGGGCTACTGTATGGCCCTAACGAATATGATGATATGATAATTGATGGCTAGAAAAGCTCCTTCAGCTGTGATGAGATGAGGGATGGACGGTGATGGGCTTTTTGTGCTACCGTGAGTATACATTGCTTTCTTTTCGTTGCTGATGTTCATCACTCCTTTTCTTTTTTTTGTTTTTNCTTTTTTTTTCTCGGTTTTTTTNCTCTGGTTCTGATGATATTTATCTTTTTTTTTCTTCCCCTCTCAATAGTATGCTACGTTGTGTTACTGTCGATCGTTGGCTGCTTACCTTTCTAGGTCAGGAGTTGGATATGACAGACTTTAAGGTGGTAATGTAATGCTTGTTGTTAAAAATAGAAAAAAGAGACAGAAGAAAAAGAAGAAAAAGGAATATCTTGGTGGTTGTTTCTGAGGGGTTGATGCGTTACTTCAGAACTTCAGATTGAATAAGGAGAAATGAGGTAGAAGAGGTAGGTTTTTTTTTAATTGAAGTATTAAGTAAGTCTTTCTTAAGTATACCTATCTTACATTTATTTTATCTTTTCTCGCATACGATTCATAATCCTTACATATTTTCATATTTTCGATTTAAGCCTCTCTGCAGATTCTTTTCTTGGATGTCAAGGAGCCTGACTTAAGTTGAGCAAATCCAATCCCTTTAAATAAGGAAAATGACTCTCGGGGGTTCAAGACATGTAAGAGATTTCTCTCGCTTTTATAGTCTTCAATTACGTGTTTTATTTTGAGAGGAAGCTGTGGGCTATGTCTCATCACGTGAGGTTAGGTAGTAATATTGTGTTTGGAGAAGAGTATTTTCTCATGAGGAATCGTAATGCACTTCAATTTGTTAATTCTTCGATCTAAAACTCTTGTTCACTGCTGGTGGAGGGTTTGCCTACTTTCTAGGATTGTAGAATGATTGAAGAACGGTTCTTAGCTCGATATATCTCCCTTGGATTGGTGGTAAGTGAACATCCATATCGAGTGCATGAGGCAAGGGAAATGAGATGTTCAATTTTTGTGAGACAGGAAAACTGGTTGATAAATAAAGCCTCTATGAAACTTATAATTTGAATCTTTAGTTCTGATAGATCTTCTAAGTTGAGCTGTAGAAACAGAGTCTAGCTTGTTTAACACCAGATATGAGCAAAGTATCACATCGGTTTCCTCCCAACGCCAATGTACAACCTCCCCTCCTCTATCACCAACCCATCCTCTCCAGCCATTTTCTCCCATTCCTGTATAAATCTATTCCTTGCTCTTCGCAATTCCTCATCTGCAAGTCGAGTAAATGATTTCCCCTTCTCCACCTCATCAAAAACTATGCCCCCCTCATCCACTGCCCAAACTCCTTTCCCCATTCTTCCTTCTACATCTGTTCTTGCAGGAATGTCATCCCAGATCCCCGTCTCTGTCACTTCAACATTCGTCAATCCAGCACCTTCTAAAACCGTCTTTAAGCTTTCAGTTCCATGAATCCATCTTCTATCACCTAGAGCCTCCAACCCGAACTCGGAAGCGAGGTCTCCAAAGACTTTAAGCGCAAGCATACTCTTTAGAGCAGGGACATCGACGATTAATCTTCCACCGGGTTTAAGGTAAGTAACCCAATGTTTTAGCGCAGCGGAAGGTGATGGAAGAAGTACGAGAGCGCTACAGATTGTTATTATATCGAATGACGACTTCTTGCCATTCAAGACATCCACTTCGTCCAAATTAGTGATGTCATGCTCCACAAATGAGATTTCTAGTCCGGTATTTTCTTGTTTGGAGAGTTTCTCTCGGGCTACGTCTAACATGCCACTTGAGATATCGATGCCGATAATTGTTGGATGCTTGGCGGAAGTTGATGGTAAGCTGGGGTGGAGGATATGAGCGAATTCAAAAGTCACGAGTCCCGTTCCACATGCGAGGTCCAATAGAGACTCGCCGGGTTGTGGATTAGCATACTTGACATATTCGGAGGCAAGATGACGGTGGAAGGTAGTTTTGCCATCGTAGGTCGATGCTCGTGCGTTGTATAAGCCGGGAACGGTCAGTTTTTGAGGGGTTGCCATGATTTAATTAATTATTAGAGGTTACTTTGATAGAGAGAAGGATTGAAGCGGGAGATATATAATATATTATTAGTCTGTGATAGTGATAAGATAAAGGAGTTATATAATAATTGACATTGTGTTTTGTGAGAAGGGAAGAGGTGATCGTCTCAATGTTCGAAGCGTCTCTACAAAGATCAACAAGGTGTGAAATACTTCGTATTAGAATAGAAAAATATTCTCGGTATTTCCTGGTTTGGCACTTGCAGCTGCTTATATGTCAATAGGAAGATGAAACAGGATATATAAATTCTAGATTTTTGATGTGAGATTTACTGGACTAAATGAAGAGTTAGGTCAAGAGAGTCTGGATAACGTGATTGGAACACCAAGGCACGCAAGGCTCTTTAGGCTTAGAGCCAGCTTAAGCTTTGGCCTATTATAATCGTCATTTATGGCGATGCGCAACTACGAGAGACATGAGAATCATATTCGTCTTTGTCCCCAATGTGGCATCTGCGGCGGCATTTTAACGCTCAATGAGAGATTTATAGCATGTAATAAAAACTTCCTGTGCAACTGTCCCATACATCTACAACTTCTAACGTGTATCTCTTTTCTAGTACTTGGGAACAGGGATTCAACCGCCTTTCAACTCCAAACCGACGTCTCCATCTTTCCCGATCATGGCCATAATTTTCGATATGTTAATGGCAGGCGCCTCTGTAGATACCCCGGCTGCAAAAAGTGTGCCGTTTCACCTGAGGCCTCTCCAATGCACTCTGATTGTTTCGAATTGTTTATACAAGAATGTATACTTGATCAGGCGCTGGACCGTCTATGGATAGCAATAGCCTGGAAAAATCCGTGGCGAAAGGCTCCGGATCTCCATCTCCACTACAAGACGAATATCGCCTCTTCAAGTCTCCAAGTAGCAGAGAAATATTGCAAGTTACCATTGAGATCACTTCCACCGGAGCTTGTCCAGATGATTCAGAACTATTCAGAGTCTAGTCTGTTCTGGCGCTACATCTCGGCTGTCGGCTTTAGTTACCAGCTCTCTACAACAACATCAAATAGCCTGGAATCTGTCCCTTTGTGTCAACTCTCTGCATGGCAACGAGGTGGTCGGCCAATAGTAGCAGAGGCCTCTGCAGGTCATATCATCCGTCTAACTATCGATTCTTATGGGATTAGGGAGCTTGAGAAGTTACTGGAGAGTCCTCCATATAACGGCTCGCGATTCGATAATGTGGCATTCATCATTCAGAAAGAAAGCTGCCTCAGCGGTGTTATTGCAAAGTTCAAGGTGCTCATATCTTTTTTCCTGGTAAAATTGTGTCTGATCTAACATACATTAGCACGGTCTTTTACGTCTGGAGCTGCCCGAAGCAAGGGCCGGCCTCCAGATATGGGACACTCCAACCCCTCCTGACTTGGAGCATTGTACGTTTTGCCCTGCGAACATAACTGCATCCACGCGCTTTCACACGATTAATTTGCGCAAAACCACTGGCATTACTTTTTTCTTCTGCCATGGTGAGGTCTACGCTATTCATGCTCATACACCAACATTGCCATATGCTAAGAAAACCTTGGAACACCTCTCGTCCCGACGTCAAAGAAGTGTAATCTGGGTTTATATTCCTATATCCCCGAGTGACCAAGTAGCAGCATTTGGAGTTCAACTCAAACGGTCCATCGGTCACTTTGTAACAGGGCAACCCCGCTTCCTAGTAAGTCTATTTTTCTAGCAAAGGTTAGGACTATCTAACGAGCCGAAGTTCCGTATGCGGCTGGCTGGTGACATATCCGTTGGACCTTATCACTCCGGCGCTACTCAAGATTTCATTCTTAGTAACTCGCCGCCTATGACACTGATCTACAATGCAGCTGATTTACAACCCATCTCCGTTATCGGGGCCTACCCCAAGCATGAGAGCAGGCCAATAGCGCCATTTCGTCACCCTGCGCCAGATGAGCCTCCATTCCGAGATGCTTACTTCTCGTCAGCTCCATTGGAGAAGGTTACTCGCGTTCAAGTGTTCTATGGCGAGGAGAACACCTATTGCAGAGGCATTTTGTTCAAGTATGAGAATGGTGCTCAGCAAGCAGTAGGGCAGTGCCGCCTTGGCATCGATCCGCATAAGACCTGCGTGAAACCTTCCTCATTTTGCTTCACTTACGAGTCGTACTACCGGCCGCGAACAGAGGTACGACTTCAGACAGTAAAGGTCGAGTTCACATGCGAAGCTGAGCATAATTACGACAAAGATCACTGGACTTGTTTCACCATGAGTGGTATGCTGAGATTTTGGTTTACCGACGAGGAGTCCCGCCTAAACGTTACTATAGACTAATGTTCGAATTGGGGCCAGGAGTTACCTTCCATCCATTTTTGAAATTATTGTTTTATTAAATTTTAGAGATTATAAGCTTTAAAAAGATATAAAAAGATAAGTTAAACTCTTAGTATATTATGAGATACAAGACATACATGTACAGTTATACTTAAAGTCAATATTATAATTGAACTCTTTTTATATTAATTTAAAGCTTATGATTTGTGGATTCTATTACAATCATGAGATTAATATGAAATCGTATTTAAAGTAGAATTCATCAAACTATCGTTTCGTAACTTGTAACTTTGTGAGATAAATGTAACACATTGATAATACCTCTCTTCTTTCAAACACTTTATGATTATATACATGAAGCATTGAAAGCATTGCTCTATCTTTAACTTGAAAAAAATTAAAGTATCTTTGCTCGTACGAAAAGTAAATATAATTGATAATATCTTAGACTACTTGGTGATTGAATATTTGTGACTTTCTTGTACAGTACGGTAAGTCGTGCTCTCTGAGGCATACTATACTTCAAAATGTGATTAACTATTGACCGGCCAATTTTCTACACTTTTGCAAACTGTGAAAACCCCCAAATTTGTAAGGAATCGTAGTTGTCGAACAACTCCTTTATGTTTTGTAGGCATTTCATATCCTAATTTGTGCTCTGGCATTGGATTTGAGGGCGTTGTAGGTTCCGTTTTGGTGTAACATTATTAAAGCTTCAGGTGTACATAGACTTATGGTAGCCGGTTCGTTATACTTCCATCTTTAATAGCTAAACAAAAGTTGGTTGCTCTCTCTAACTCTATGACCGTCTCACAGCGACTCTAATGTCGGCTAATGTCATAGCTCTGATCTTTCCTTTTCTGGTTTTTCATAGACCACTAGGGAAGATTCCTCAACGCAGGCGAATGAATTACACCTTAGTGGAAGTCCAGCTATTGGAACCCCTCATGAGTTTTGTGATTTATCTTCGCCGCTCTCACACATCCCGGATACCGGTCGAATTAGAGTTATGAACATCCCTCCTGGCCCGAATATCCATAAATTCCTCCATGCTTGTTCTTACAGATATGCTTTCAATCTGTACCTTTCCTCGTACCACTTCGGCCTGCGACTTGGCTCTCAAACTCCTCCAGCTCAATCTTCACAATATGCTCCCCTGGAACAACTACGAGGCCCATATAGCGGCTTTTCATATCAAGGACTACTTTATCCTTGCCTGCCTCTGCCATTTCGCTGGGCTTTGGTGGGGGAGGTAAGCGGTATTCGAAGGTATGTGAGAGGATTATGTTGAGATCCTGGAAACAAGAAATTATGAGCATTGGTTATAGGAATAAGAACGAGGGAATAGATAGAGGAGAATAGCATATGAGGCATACAGTATCTGTGCATTTAAACTGGCCGAGAAACATTCTGGTGTCGGTTGTTGTGACGCGGAGGGTCTTGTTTAGAAGGGAGGTTAGATAGTCTTCCGCTTGGGCCTTTTCCATTTTGCTTTCTTTTAGTGGAGGGACTAATTGAGATTTGTATATATAAGGGAAGATAAGGAGTTTAGGGGTGGCTATAATGAAGAATTCAAGCTGATAATTATGACGGTGAGATAAACACAAAGCCCCGCCACTAAGTCATGCTACAGTAATGAGCCGAGGCGCACAACCTTAACGGAACAGCGATCCATTTCTGCACCCCTACGGAGGTATGGAGTGAACATTATACCAAGCTTAAAAAGTTACACAGAGTAAATCGATAACTCTCGATCTCAAGCCTGCAATGCTTGTTTGCTACGAATTTCGCAGAACCCCCCCAATATAACAGTAATTATTATTGTATTCTACCCTTACTACTTTTATAAGTTGCAAAGATGGAGGAGACAAATGAAACTATACTTAAAGTCATCTTCAGGAGCGTTAGCAGGGGGGCATTGGAGCAGGTAGGTAAACTAAAAAAAAGTACTGAGGTATATTATTTCTGCTCATACTACACTGGTGATTGACCCCGCAAGAAATCTCATCTATGTCTTATTATAAGACTGCTATGTTATCTAATATTCTCTGGCTTAGAGACATCACGCAATGAATATTAGATTTCAGCATAATCCTGCATTTCTCGACTCTACACCTGCCCGTCTGACATATATAGCAGCATCCCCGAAAAGTTCCTCATTATTTGGAAATTCAAGCTCGTCATAAATCTTATGTGTTATCTTCCGTACACGAGGAGAGTTTGGGTCCAGCCTTGTGTTTGCAAATTTCGACGCAGAAATGTTTTAATATGATTGTATAACGGACTCACTCAACATCCTGCCCTTCAATTATGGTTTCTATACAGATACTGTCCCATATCATTAACGCAGGTCTAGCTATATCTAATACTATTTCTTTGACTGGGACGTTAGCTGCAAATGAAATCATTGTTGTTGAATCATCGACTTCTAGAAATGCTTTAGGTTCATCTAAAACTGTAACGCCAGATTCCCGGAGAACTGACTTGTCCACCTCGGTGTAATCTGGATCTTGTGCATAGCATGTAATTTCTTCAAGGAGTCTCATTTTCTTGTTAAGCAGGTCCTTCAAAATTAGAATCAGTAAGTGCCGGTAAGTTGAATGTAGAGTTAACTGATTGTTGGACTCGTCCACGTATGCCATTGGCCCACAAGCAAATGCGATAATTTTTTTGATCAATGGCAACTCTGCTGATGCAAGAGTTGAACTCAGCTGTTTGTAGTATTCACTGGCTTCCCACGTTTGTTGACTGGTCTTGAAAAATTGTTTGACCTCCACGTAGGGCCGGATAGGGCGGCCGAGTATTTCCTTGGTAGTTTTATTGCGTAAGGTCATGTAATGAAATATTTGTAGATTGCAATAGGCTAAACGGGGGATTAAGTTGTGTATTTCTGAAGTAAGCATCACAAAGGGCAGATAAAATATAAACGGTTCTCCTCTACAATTCATCAATAACTTAGCCAGAGGTAATGCCGAGAACTAATACATACACGATGAATTCTAATTCGGGCTCATCTCCTTCAAAAATACGCCCAACCTCAATATCAAAATCAACTGCAGCTCTATCTAAGCCTATCAATGTGACCTTCGTCCGGTCCTCGCGAGCTTTCATAAGCTGCTGATAGGCATTTCGAAGAGCCTCTTTAGTAAAGTAGGGAAAACCAGCATCGTATAGCGACCGTATCTTCAAAATTGCCTCTGCTATTTCCCTCTCACCCTCGCTGACAGAGGCGGGATTGTATGACCAGTAATTGTGTCCAGAGTAGCTCCATATCGGCATGCTGGTACTCAGTGGCTTCTTGGATACAAGAGAGGTATTCAGATGCAAAGTGGGTAGTAGCAAATAATCTGTAAATGAATATGTAGATATTAGGTTTCAGAACTAAATATATTGATTAGTTAAAGCGACTGCACAAGTAACTAATTAGTCATTTTTATTCGTTCGAGATGATATCTTATATCCACTCTCAGAGCACATATAAGCGCTCGTTCAAGAGATGGAAAACACGAGACCCCTTATGCGCAATAATATATCGAATCATAACCTCTTAAGTGAGACAGAACCTCCAACTCTGAGGTTTGGAGAGAGCGCATCTAAACTGCCGTCCAGTACCCCCCGCCTTAGGCTGTACAGTCTGTAAACCACTTTGGGTGATAACTGATAAGATAAGAACCACGTGATCACGCGTCGTGAACGTCATTCGGCGAGGGGCGGATGGATTTACACATCGACACTTTTCCCTTGAGCCACTTTGGGCAAAGGTAATAGCAGCTGGCATTGATCACAGTGTGCCAGCTCATTAATTTACAATAACGATGCTCCTATTATCACATTATTCGCTCTCATAGCGCTGAGCCTGAATCATAAACTACCGCGCCACTCCGTTGACGTGAATTAGGATGGGAGTAACAGGCCTCTGGACTGTGGTCCAGCCATGTGCTCGTCCTATTGAACTACAGACGCTCAACCGCAAACGGCTTGCAATCGATGCCTCTATCTGGATCTATCAATTTTTGAAAGCAGTAAGAGATAAGGAAGGGAACGCTCTCCGCAACTCCCATGTAGTGGGATTTTTCAGACGGATATGCAAGCTCCTATTTTTTGGGATTAAGCCCGTGTTTGTGTTCGATGGTGGAGCACCGGCATTAAAGAGGCAGACAATACTGGGTCGAAAGACGAGGAGAGAAGGGAGGAGAGAAGATGCTGTCAGAACTGCAGGGAGATTACTCGCAGTGCGGATGCAGAGGGCAGGTGAAGAGGAAATGGAGAGAAGGAAGCAGGAAAAGAAGAGAGGAGAAGATGCTAGTACGGCAGCTCCTGCGATAGAAGAAGAACCGGTTCCACGGGACGAGGACCTGATATATGCAGACGAAGCCATGATGTCTACCAAAGAACGAGTCGCATCTCGCAAGTTTACCAAAAAGGATGCATATCATTTACCTGATTTAGATAATGGGTTTCAAGGAATGGGACAACCGAATGATCCTCGTATTATGAGTGCAGAGGAGCTCGAAGAATATGCGAGACAGTTCAATAGTGGAGAAGACGTTAACTTGTACGACTTCAGCAAGATCGACTTCAATGGAGATTTCTTCTTAAGCTTACCTGCTGTGGACCGATATAATATCCTGAATGCTGCTAGGTTGAGAAGCCGACTGAGGATGGGTTTGAGTAAAGAACAGTTGGATAAGATGTTTCCTGATCGCATGGCTTTCTCTAAGTTTCAGATAGAGAGAGTCAGAGAAAGAAATGAGCTAACCCAGAGATTAATGAACTTGAATGGTATGAATGGAGAAGATGCCATGTTTGGGGTTAATAGTGGAGGAAGGATAGCAGGTGAACGGGGGAGAGAGTATGTGTTGGTGAAGAATGACGGGGTAGAAGGTGGGTGGGCTCTCGGCGTTGTCAGTACGGACAAAGAGACAGGCCAACGAAACAAACCGATTGATGTTGATGCCCTACACCAGAAATCTAGAGAGGTTGAAGTAGACGAAGAAGAATTTGAGGACGACTTCGAAGATGTACCTGTTGAAGGCTTAAACCGGTTACCAAAACTAAAGGGCGACCCTGCAACAAACCCAACATACGAAGACTTTCGAGCCCAGGAGATAGCTGATCAGAGGGGACAACTATATTCTTCGAGGAAATTCCCGGCGACAAACACTGTAACGATCGATGAACCTGAGTCGCTATTTGTAGAGGATAAAGAAGGTGGTGAAGGCGACTTATTATCTGTTTTTGATGAAGATGAAGATGAAGATGAGGATCTCAGAAGAGCAATTGCTCTGTCTCTCCAGCCGGATACAGATGTAGTTGACGGTATAGAAGGGACACACCTAAACAAATATACCGCCACGTCTTCTAAGATAGATTACGAGGAAAATATCCAGGACGATGAGGATGAACATTTAAATCGTGCAATTGCATTATCGCTCCGAAAGAACCATAACCAAGAATCAGAGGAAGAAAATTTCGAAGATATCCCTATGCCAGAATATCAACAGCATGCCGTGCAAGAACCTAAACCTCTCCCAAAAACCAGCGGTAGTATGGTAGCGCATGTCATCAACAATAGAGCTAATGCTGCAGTTCCGAAACGGCGCGCTGGTAGCAGTAGTAGTGACAGTGATATGGACTTGACGGCTACATTAGCCGCTGCAAGGAAACAGAAGGCCCCGGCTACGAAGCCTTATCACCAGGCTCCTGTTCCATCGACTATTCCTAACCCATTTGATGGGCCTCTCCCGTTCGAAAAACTAGATTTCAAATCCTCCATATTTAAGAAAAAGGATATGAGTCCTGATAACGCGGTCGACACTCAAGAAGACGATAAGAGTGAGAAAGAGCAGGCTGGAGGCTTCGAAGTCGAGTCTGAGGGCGAAAAGAGTATGCCTTTACCTCCTTGGCTGATCGACAGTGGAGATATCAGATCCCACGTCCATGAACAACAAAAGCGCGATTCAGAGATGAATGCAGAAGATCGAGAGAGGGCATTGGAAGATCGAAGAATGTTCATGCGGGATTATGGTGTGATTGAAGTTGAATCATCAGATTCTGATAGTGATATCGAGATCTTAGATCAGCCACCATCACTTAAAGAAAGGGTTGACGAGAGCGACAACATAGCGGAAACTTCCAGAGTCGAGCCTCCTCAAACTGGTATTTCTCAGAACAGAAGACCCTCAATATCATCTCAAGGTGCCTTGAAGACTGGTGAGGATGAAACAGAGGAGGCTGTTGATTGGTCTGAGAGTGAATATGGAGATGTCATAAATCCCATAGCTACTATCGATTCGAAACCCTTGACTGCTGAATCTGAACAGACAGCTGCAGCGGGACGAGAGTCTAGGTCTTCTAGCTTTGAAGATGTTGAAATACCACAACTGTCCCGTCCAGACTTAGAACCAGTTGAGAAGCCTCCAGTAGAAAGTCCCTCGCCTGTTTTTGAGGATGTAGATATTGCAGATTCTGCTCCGGAAAAAGGAAACCGCGTTACCATAGATCTAAATCTTCCAGGAGATAGGTTTGATCAACAACACGTGGACAACGCTGATGAGGTTGATTTTGGTGATTTCAGTGACCCAGAGGATGAAGAACTTCTTGCTCAACTTGCTGTTGAGGCAGAAGAACACGCTCGCTTTGCCAGCACCCTAAATAATAAATCCGAGCAAGAAAACCAAGCAGCATACGAGAAGGAACTAAAGGCTTTGAGAAACCAGCAGAAAAAAGACCGTCGAGACGCGGATGAAGTTTCACATATTATGGTCACAGAATGCCAAGCGCTCCTCCGATATTTTGGTATTCCTTACATCACTGCACCCATGGAAGCAGAAGCCCAGTGTGCAGAGCTGGTGCGTCTAAGCCTGGTAGATGGTATTGTGACGGATGACTCGGATATATTCTTATTTGGCGGGACAAAAGTTTATAAGAACATGTTCAATAGCAACAAGTTTGTAGAATGCTATCTTACTTCCGACTTGGAGAAAGAGCTCTCTCTTTCCCGTGAGCAGCTTATTGCTCTTGCACAACTTCTAGGCTCAGATTACACTGATGGTCTCCCCGGAATCGGTCCTGTTACGGCTGTTGAGATTCTCTCCGAATTCCCATCTTCAAATGGTCTGAACGAGTTCAAGGAATGGTGGATGTCAGTGCAACATTCCACCCGTCCCAAAGAAACGGAGAAATCAACTTTCCGGAGGAAATTCCGCAAGTCGCAGGCTACGAAGCTATTCCTTCCTCCCGGGTTCCCCTCTCCGGCGGTTGCAGAGGCGTATATAAAGCCAGAAGTGGATAGCTCTCCTCAGCCGTTCCAGTGGGGTGTTCCCGATCTAGATGGCTTGAGAAATTTTCTTATGTCAACTATTGGCTGGACCCAAGAGCGGACAGATGAAGTTCTCGTACCTGTCATAAGAGATATGAATCGTCGGGAGATAGAAGGAACGCAGAGCAACATCACAAGGTACTTTGAAGGTGGTGTTGGTACTGGCACTCGTCGTGTACTTGACCGAAACAATGGAGGGAGCACAAGAATGAAAGAGGCTGTAAATAAGCTCAAGGCTAAGAAGTCTACTTCTGGGTATTTAAAGGGGACTTTTGCTGATGAGGCTATGGATTGGGCTAAGAAAAATGACTTGAGCTTCACTGACAGGGAGCAGGAGAAGAGTAAGAAGAGGTCTAGGGGCTCAAAGAGAGCTGTTAGTACGATTAATGAGGAAACAGAGGAAGATATGGAGGCTGATAATGAAGACAACAATGATGCGGATGAATATAGGGTTCAAGGTTCAAATTCTGGGAAAGGAAAAGGACAGGCAAAGAGAAGACGGGAAAAAGTCTAAATGCTAGGTTGTCTACCATTGGTATATAAAATATGGACCAAGAGCTGGTCCTCACGAGATATTCATCCATAAATGACAAATCATATACCGTACTCTTCAAACACCAACAGAACCCTTTAAAATCCAAATCTATCTTTTATCGTGTTTGCCATCATTATCACCACTGAGAACCAACTTCGCTACGGTCTCAGCTACACCTCCGACATCAGGAAGCAGCGTTCCTAGGCCATCATGACCTAGACCTGGAACTGGTTCTCCAGCAACAGTCTCTATATCCTTAACTTTTGTCTGGGCACTAACACTAGCGCTAGCAGAACCAGTAGTTTCAATAGGCGGAGGACTAGTGACAAGAGGTTTCCCGAGGAAAGCATCAATCTCCTTTCGATCCGTCCCTTTAGGAGAAGTCGGTCTCTTCCCGGCAATTGCCTCTGTCCAATTCCACCCGAAAGATCCGGTTGTAGTCCCAGTTGCAGCCTTCTCTCCCGAATCTCGCCGTTTAGATGAATCAGTGGTGGCGGCTACAGGGGAATTGGTAGAATCGGGGTCATCACTATCGATTTCGCTGTCTATCCAGTCTCTATCACTCCATGTGGTCGAGTCTGAGTGCTCGGGGCGGGTTTTGCCTGATTTTGATGGAATATTAGACTGAAATGTTGAGCTCAAGGCGTGCAATTTATCTGTGTCTTCGATAGTCTCAGAAGCTGTCCTTTTCTTACTTGTTTTGCCAGTCTTACCGTCTGGATAAGCAGTCTTATCCCCCTTAGTTTCGTCGCCAGTGGTATCTGGCGCTGCTGACATCTCTTTCGCTCGTTCTTGATTAGTCTCGTCTTCATCTCTCATTCTAGCGACTGCTGAATCGCTGAAATGAGTATCAACAAGATGTTTTACTACTGGCCAACCATAAGCATTAGCAAACATGCGCCGGACGATCATGTTATTATGTGCGTCTGGCTCGAGTCTCACAAGCACTTTTCGCCATGAAAGATCACGGTGATAGGCTCGTGCGATCTTCTCCTCAACCTTCATTGACGAACCGTCAACTACCTCATAGGGATCTTTGTCGGGGCTAGTGTTCTTTGTATTATCGTAGTCCTTAGTGCTGAGATCGCTACCAGTAGGGTCGATACCATGGGATGGAGCTATTTCTTGAGCTATAGATGCAGATCGTCGACGGTGGAGAAGAGAGGAGGTGGCTCGTTTCTTAAGAGGTGGTGGTGGAATATCTTCAGGGTGGTAGACACGGTCATGGAAAATTGCTCTAGGACGTGAGGAAGGATTTATGAGGAATTCTACGGAAGGGAGAGGGGGCTTTAGAAGGTCTCCAGCAGATTCAAAAATTGTGGTCTTCGGCGGTGCTGCTGATAGCCGATTGGGATCATCTTTCTCATGATCACCTGTAGTAGCTTTGCGTCGCTCGGATTGTGACGAGATTGAGGTTGATGACGAATCATCACCAAACTTGATAGTTTGACTGCGCTTGTAGATCTTAGGGATGTGAGATATAGCAGGCTTTGAGGATGTACTCGGCTTGAAAAACTGGAAAAAGCTGGACATTGCACTGGAACCTGGAGATGGAGATGGAGATGCTAGTGGGCTACCACTTGTGCTAGTATCGATAGATAATGACTCCCTGGGAATGGATATAGAGGGAGGTAGTTGAGTTAGTCGCCTAAGACTACTGACCTCGTCGTCTCTTGCAGCTTGAGGATCAGGCTGAGGAACATCCCCGCCATGCCCTTCTCGGGTGGGAGTATTACTTCCTAGGTCCTGATCATCAGCATCGCTAACGTTGTCCTCCAACAAGGCCAGTTTTCTTAGTGGACTTGAGCTTGCACCAGTGATCTCTCCCCATCCCCATTCAGCTACAGTACCAATTAGCCCATTCTCTCGTCTTGCCTTCTCAACGCGGTCCAGCCCTTGCCAATCTAGAAAAAGCAAGCAGCTTGTTCGCAGTGGAACAATGCCATCATTAACCACATTCGAATAAACGGTTCGATTACGGAACTTTTTAAGAGCCACATGTGCTGGACCGGTAGGCAAGATCCTCAGTAGAGGTTTGGCCTCAGGAGAGCCTTCCTTCTTATGTGTATTCTCACTTATCCCATTAACGATGGCGCCCCAGCCGCTTCTCGCCAGTGTAGGGGCACGCCAGGTAAGACCAAGATCTTGACCAGTCCGTCCGACTAAGCCGAAATCTAGTGCGAACTTAACGTATAGGGGATTCTCATTGCTGAGGCCCAAGAATGGTGTGGCAAGAGCAATGAAGTTTATGGGTTTAATGAGATCGAAAAATTCAGGGGAATGTTTCTGTATGTAGGCGACGGCATATGTCTGGATCAATCCTCCTAGTGAATGTGCAATAAAACTGATGCTAGTAATCCTGTAAGCAAGCCTCCTACCGGAATATTCGTCTTCGTGAATAGTGCTGTTATTATGGCTTGCAGAGCCTATATTTTCTGATGTTTGAACAGTGGGTTTTATGGCATGAGAGAAAGCATTGCTAGTTGATTTCAAGATTGGACGGTATGGTTGGTCGGGATACGTCACGTTAAGGACATATCTGGCGAGACGTTTGCCGAGGTACTTGATCCCCTTTTCTGTGCGTGTGGCATTGCCAGAAAAGCCTCGGACAATCACTTCTTCATGGTCATCATCGTCTTCCATCTCCTGTCTTCTCTGTTCGAAGGTTGAAGTTTCCTCTCCATGGCTGTCCCTGTCATGCTCTCCCTTAGCGTCTGTGCTCACTTTCTGAGCTTCTCTTCTCCGTTTTTCTCTTCTTGCCTTTGCATCTAGCTTAGCCTGCCTGGCAGCAATGTCAATACTCTCTTTCATATATAACATATCAGCCCCTAGATTACTATGTAATCCATGCGTCAAGACCACTAGATGAACCTTCTTCTGTCTCTTTTGCTTATGGATCCCGCCATTCCCCTTCTTTCCGCCATTGTCTGTTGATCCAGAAGCGCTCTGCACATATGTATCCATATTCTCCGGTACAATTACATCCTCCTGTTCACCATCCCACTCTGGAAACTTAGGGGTGTCCCATAAACCACCGGTATCTTCAACCTTGAGTCTGATACTTCTCGAGTAAACACCCTTAGGTTGCAAATGATGATGATGGTGATGTACATCTTTGTCCCCCAGACTCTGCTGGTGATCACTCACCTGCCCGAGAACAGGAGCCGATGCGGCACCGCCACCAAGTATCGAACCTCCCGATCCAAGTGACAAACTTTTCTCATCCCGCCCGATATAGATTTCGTAGTGCACCGCCGCCGACGCCGAAAAGATGACCTGCGACGCAACTTCAATTATCCAGCTAACACTCTTGACTCCGTCACCCTCTTCATCTAAACCACCTCCAGGCGGGCCCCAACTGTATCTAGAACTACCTGCCGTCTTTCTCACCTCCTCTGGAACAGCTAGCTTGGCAGTGAAGGAGCCTCCAGCCTTAAGCTGTGGCTCAAATTCTGGCACCCCATCACGTTTTGGATTCTCAAATTTCTTGTTCGGATCGAAGGTCGAAGGGTACGCTGCTACGTATAAGGTGTAAGGTCCATGAATAAAGGCTGCGCGCAGGGCGATAGTAGAGGTGTTTTTGATTTTGAGATGGAGATGGGCTGGGGAGGGTAGGATGCGATCGTGGGCGGGAGTGTATGTTACTGTATAGCGGACAACTTCCCCGATCTTAACGCTGCCTCCTTGAGAGACAAGAAGCATTTTTGGGTGAGGGTAAGAATTAGGAGAGAATGAGATAGTAGTCAGGCTGTAAAGATGCTGGAGGCGGCCTGACTAGTGGTGCGACGCCACAACTGACTGGACATTTCTGTTATAAAATAATGTCGATATGCAAACGAACGGCGGATGTGAATTGTTTCCTAGGAGATCATCGTGCTAAGTCGATGTGTATATATATAGAATTGTGGTTGTTGAGGGACCAGCACACGAGCATAATAAAGTCAGTTCTACCGCCAGCATCCGAGAAGCCGATGCAAAATGACGTCGGGCTGACACCTGTGAAGCTCGAGACAAATCCCTAGTTGGGATCAGATATACAAAATGGATCAATGATGGATGATGTTCTTCAACTATATACACTTCCAGCTAAGATCCCCATACAAATCCCAGATGATTTCCGTGGCGGGCGATGCCATTAGTGTTTAAACTAGGAAGAAGACATTGGCATTGCACGTGCCTCAAGCCTTGCCATGTCTCATTATCACGTGCGTCAAGACAAGGCTGAGACTGCTTAGTCAGACGCGCGTCACCCCCCAAGACGACGCGTTCTTCCGTATTCTGTTAATTAAGGGCTACGTTATCATAGGCACATTGGATGCGTAATTGCAGATACAAATATATCTATTGATAAATCATGCCAACAAGGCCACGATCGCAGGCACCTGTAGACCGAGTCTATGTCTCAGAACCACCACAGCAGCAAGTTACATTCAAGCCCCAGAAGCGGCGCATCAAATCCTATGGCAAACAGAAAGCGTCCCGGAAAGCCAAGCAAGATACCCTCACGCAGATGGACTGGGTGAAGCTGCAAACGTCAAATTTAGAAAATGGTGAGATGGATGATTTTATGATGGAGGAGAAGAAGAGGCCAAAGAAGAGGAGAAAGACAATGAACGACGAACCCCGGTCGAGTTCGAACAAGTACCAGCAAACCTTGACTCAGATCGAAAGGAGCTTCACATCTACGGAAGGAGACGATGATATTATATATTCATCGCCAGCAAAGGAGTTGAGCGATAAAGATAGACTAATCGGAAAGGACATCTCAGCAAATGCTATGCATCCACCACCAACTCCCCAACGAACATTCAAACTCGAGATCCCATCCTCTCAGTCGCCAGCTACACCACCATCGTTTTCTCTCCGAAGTGCCGGGCAGACCAGATCAGTATTGAGTGAGGGATCTATAAACACTCCAATCCCGTTCAAATTAGCTCCAAACGCCAGATCTCAATCCAATAACGCCAGTCGCATCCCGACATTAGAGATCAAGGATACGTTTGATAGTGAACGAGCCTCCCAGCCACCCTCATCTGCTCCAAAGCATTCGAGCCCTGCAAAAACTGTCCGTTTTGCTATACCAAACAATACAGATAATAACCCCACGTCGTCTCCTACAATCAAAACAGAGAGTGGTGTTTCAACAATGAAACCGGTATTATCAAGTGCCATTTCATCCTCGCCAAGTGTGGCAGTGAAGACTGAGATTTTGGACTCAGATGTTGACAGTGATGATGATGATGATGATCGGGCTTTACATGAAGAAACGCCTATAAAGGCGGAGCCAATAGTAGGAGAAGAAATAAATCACGAAACATGCTACGATGACCTTGGTCCTGAGACTCAGATTGAAGCAGAGAGGCTTTTGACGTGTTCAGGAAGTAATGGAGTGGCCTGTGATTTAGAAGGCGATGCACGGGGGAACGTTGAGGAGGAAGGAACAACCCAAGCTATGGAAAGCCAACGACTCTCTACGCAATATGTGAATTCCATGGCCCCGCGAACCATGAGGTCAGATATCATGATTTCCATACATCCGCAGCACATCAGCAATATAGTCAACCGATCAAAGGATCACGAATTTCGCAGCTGGCCTATACCTCAAGGTGTGTCTCGGATATGGATATATGAGACACGGCCAACATCAGAGCTCCGATATATGGCAGTCATAAGCACTGCCAAAAAGCCCGGAGAAATCATAGATCTGCGAGGATTAGGCAACGCGAGTTTCAACACTCAATCCGGCAGCCTAATGCGTTATGCGTATGAAATTCTTGAGCTCTACGAGTTGGCAGATCCCCTGTCTCTGGCAGAGTTGAAGGAGAAAGAATGGATCGCCTCACCTCCGCAAAAATACATCTACGTCCGACCCGCTGTTTTAGATCAGTTAATAGCCAACTTGAAACCTCCAATATTTATTAACTACACGGATTCTCAGGAAAATCCATCAACACCACTAACAGCCTCGCAAGAAGCTGAAGCGCAATTGCTCAGTGACATGCATGAGCAAACGGAGCAGCAGTCCCTTCCTAGCTCGTTCCACCGTCGACATTCATCTGCCCATACAACACCTACCAAGCTTCCACCACGCTCGTCTCAGGCTACTACTGTTGACCTCACACAAACTCAATCACCGGCGAAGATACCTTCAAGCCCCTTCACAGGTGATATCGTTCACGACTCACCGATACGACCGTGTCCATCCAGCACGCCGATGGAGCTACCCAAGCTACGCAAATATCAGGAGGATAACGGTGAAATGATGATGGGATCGGGATTAGATTCGCTGGTGCCGTTTTCTATGGGGTCGTCACAGTTGTTAACGAAGAGTCAGATGCTGCCTGAGAGTCTTCTGGAGGATAGTGGGCCGGAACCTCCGCCATTCATTGCGGACTCGGACGAGGAGGATTGATGTTACTATTATATAAGATATAGGTACTCCATAAAATGTATGCATCTACATAAGGAATAATGATCAATAAAACAACATTGCTTCTTGATTCTTCTTTCTATTTATTTATAAGACTTCCCTTACCTGTCATGACTACTTCGTAAAAGTCCGAATTAATCCACAATTTTCTGCCTTGCATATATGCTCTAGGTTCTTTNGTTTTAATTTGTAGGGACAAAAACAAAAACAAAAANCAAAAANCATTCAAGTGCACCAAGGGTGCTCAGATAGAAGAAAGAGTCTCATGAGTTCTCCCGAGCTCCAACAAAACGAAGCTAAATTAATTAAATTAATTAATTAATTAACAAAGTACGTCCGTACTGTACTGCACCGTACCAAGGAAGACACGGTTGCCCTCTTCCAAAAAAGCAAGCTCCCTATCCCGATTTGACACATTACTTTATTGAAAAAAGAAAATTACCCGAAAACCAGCGGCAGCATCCGAATGGGGGAAGACACGGAACATTATTGACAGGGAAGCCTTGGCTGCGATGAATTAACCCAGGAAGCGATCAGCCCAGTAGAAAACCTTAAGCTTAGCCGCCAAGCGACCAGTCATAATTAGTTAGTGAATCAGGGGGGAAGCGAGGGGAGGATCCACCCTGCCTAAAATAGTTGAGCCGTAAGGCAACAAGGCCCCAGGTTCCCCCTCTCCCCGGCTGGCGTCGTGGATACGAGGCGACTTTTGTCTATCAACAGGTTAGCGGGGAGCTTACAATAAATTATATACGAAGCTGATTGCTTGCATCTGAGAAACTGTACGTTGCACGCAATAAGTCTCACGGCTGCTTCATTAGAGATCGATCTTGAAAGCTGATATAATTATTTGATTTGCTACTTGCATGACTTGAATTAATTAATTTCGCTGTACTCAACGCCTCAGGCTTTCAAATCGGTCCGGAGAAAAGAAAAAAANGAATGTTCGTCCAATCTTATTCGGCTTAGCGGCCTTTTTCTGCAATTTAGGCATTAGCTCGTACCCGTCCACGCCCGTCCTCCGTACATGTGGCAATAAATCGAAGGGTCCCGGCGTCTCTCTCTGGAGCCGTTGTGAACACTTGACCTCTTCCTCTCATTACCGTTTTTCATCTCATATATCTCGCTCATTCACTCCTGGTGTAAGAGGGTTTTGCTGTGGTTGAGATAAGGCTCCTTCAGTTGTTGTTCTAATTAAGTGAGATGTTCAAAGCAGGCCTAGACTCCTGAAGGGCTCGGCTAGGAATTTTTTTTATTTGGCCCAAAATAGGGGGGGGCTTCCAGCTGACCAGGGCTAGGAGGCTAATTACTACTGAATGAGTTGCAAAGCGTCAGCACCATCCATCTAAGCAAGTGATCAACAACCATGGCCTCTCAACTTCCTAGGCACGTCTGGAGTGCTGCTCCAAAGGAAGGACGAGGCCACTACTCACTCATGCAGACTCGCCGGCGCACCGCCATCTTGCGGGGAGTTATTATCTTCGTCGTCCTCACGGTGGTCTACCTGACATTCTCATCGGGCGGTGACAAGACTGATCTGAGCAGTTATGCACCAGACGCGGAGCAGAATCCGATACCCGTGAGGGCAAGTGACAATCAGGCTGAGCAGGTACCTTTGAATGGTGCCGATCCGGTCAAGCAGACCTCTCCCTCGGAAAAGACCAGCAAAAAGCCTCAGTCATCAGTTGAAGAGACGGAGACGAAGAATGAAAACTCAAAAGAGAAAAAGTTCCCAAAGATGGAAAAGCCGGCCCCAAAGCCAAAGCCCAAGAACACGGCCGTCACGATTGATGCTGATGAGCGTGAGCCCGCGCTCGAGAAGTCACTTGCTAACGTGCTCTCGCTGCTCCCGAATGAGATCACAACCCGTGAACTCCTCCGACGGGTTGAAGGCACAGGCAAGGAAAAGCTTCGTGAAGTCGGTCTTCGAGCACGTGCGTACAAGACCTATTTCGAAGCCTGGGAGGATTTGCACCTCGTCGAGACGCCCGAAGGAGGCGTGTACATCCGTGACGATATCATCCAGTACTTACGTCGACACGAAGACTTCGCTGCCACCCTCGACTCCAGCTTTGCTCAAGCCGTACGGAACTATGAGAACTACCGCTACTTTTTGCAGCGCTTTGCCGAACTGTTATTCCCCTGGACGGCGCCTTACTTTTCTGATCACATGACTCTGCACACCCACTTCAAGAATGGCGGCAGAGGAATTGTTCTCACGGCTGGCGATGACCAGGCACCTTATTTGTTAGCTTCTATTGCCTCGTTCAGAAAGCTGGGCTGCACCTTACCCATCGAGATCATGTATCTCGGTGATGGCGATCTCAGCGAGGACTATCGAGCTGAGCTAGAGGGCATTCCTGGTGTTATCACCAGAGATATGGCTCAGATGGTATCGGACGAGGGCTGGAAACTAAAAGGATGGGCTGGAAAGCCTTTTGCTATTCTCCTATCTAGTTTCCGTGAGGTCATCTTCATTGATGCAGATGCGCTTTTCTTCAGGGACCCTGAGGTACTTTTTGAGGAGGAGCTCTACAAGGAGACTGGGGCTCTCTTCTTCCGTGATCGTATTATCATGCCTGAGAGCAAGAGGAGATGGCTTAAGCAGATCCTGCCAGTTCCCATCTCCCCCAAAGCTAGACAGAGCCGATACTGGACTGGTATCAGTGGACATATGCAAGAGTCTGGTGCTTTGGTCGTGGACAAGTGGCAGCATTTGATTGCTATGCTTATGGTAACCCGGATGAACGGTCCTGATCGGGATGGTGATAGTTCAAAAGGACTCATTGGAGTGTATGATATGGTTTATGGTAAGTTGCAGATGCAAATCCTCCATCTTTTTTTTTTTNGGTTGTGTCATTGCTAATACCCATCAAGGTGACAAAGAAACCTACTGGCTAGGCTGGGAACTAGTCGGCGACTTGAACTACGCCTTCCATGAAGGTGATGCCGGCACCATTGGTTCGCTCCAGACGGCGGATCAAATTGAAGCACGTCTCCGCCAGAAAGAAGATTTTGCTCACATTGATCACAACCGCACCGAATTTAGCGCCAAAACCATATGCGCTCCCCAGCTATTGCACTTGGACATGGAAAATCGCCCACTCTGGTTCAACGGCTGGATTCTAAACAATAAGTATGTTGACAAGAAAGAGCGCTCCAGCAGCAAATTCGACGTCTATATAATAGAACCAACCGAGAAAAGAGAGCCCGATGCATGGCAACTGCAGGAGCACAATGAAGCTTGTTTATCTGCTGATGAGGCACACAAGTTTACCGAGGAGGAGACGGCGACGTTGGATATGATTATAAAGCTTGCGAAGGAGCAGGATGCATATGGGAAGGAATGAGTATTTCTTGGCTAGCATTAAAACGCCTCTTGTGTTCCTTTTTTTATTTATTTTGACTATTAATTTCGTTAAAGGGTATATTTTTGGGTAAGGAAATCAAGGAGGGGTTTTGGAGAAATGGGTTACCGAAGCTCTCTCGCCTTTGTACTTTTATCATATTTTTCTTTGCACATGGTAGTTAATGAATGCATTGAATATATCATAATATATCATAAAACAAACGGATCTAGTTATTATTAAACTGATTTTGAAGTTAGATTTCGAGTTTGTTAGTTCAGGCTATGAATGAGTAAATAGCTCCCCACCACGTGACATCCCCCACCAACCTCATCCCTATTTCAATATCTCCCACTCCTTCAAAGAAACTTCATACCAATATTTAAACCCTTCTCCAACCAAAAAAAGAAAATCAAAAACCCCCNACAAAAGCGAGAGATATAAAGAAAGACAGAAAAGACCAGAGAAAAAAAGAAAATGGCCCAAATCCCAAAAGACGCCCTCCACTTCC
>NCSJ02000425.1:0-33334 GCA_002812745.2 Scytalidium lignicola | reverse complement strand
CATGCCCTTGGCCTTGGTTTCACCCCTCTTTTCTTTTTGGTTTTGGTCCATCGTCCATTGTCCATCGCTCATCGGTCCATCATGATCCATCAAATTACATCCCAAATCCCAAATCCCCATCCATCAACCATGTGCGTCCAGCGATTCGAAGTGTCCACCCTGCTAAAATCATCTACCGTGGTGGATTCGCTCGCTCGGGACGGGTCTGACTTACAGTACACACTACAGGACACAGAACACAGGATAGATACAGGACAGGACAATACAGTAAGTGCCGTGGATGGGGCGAAGAACTAGCAGCCTGTCCCCGCTGCTGACATGCTGCTGTACCTTGTACATGTACATGTTCACGCCGTCCGGGAGCAGTGGAGGATGGCAGTTGTTTCCTTATCAACAACGGGGCCAGCCCCAAATATCGATTATCTGTCATCATCATCAGTGTATTACTGGACCCGATTGATTGGATGGATGGATTGCAATTAGGTCTAGATACGGTAGTACTGTACATCAACTACTTACTGTATGTACGGTACCGTCTGACTGTCGCAATGAACGAACGAATGGATCCAGGCGTCCGTGTTGGCCCTGTTGTGTTGCCCTGAGGGGGTTGGTCCTGGCCCTGGTTGTTCCCTGGTTGTGTGCCACCGCCTCCGCCTCTGCCTCTTCCCTCCTTCCACCCGCGATAAGTGAACAGGACACAAGAGGAAGCATGCACTCAGACATCCAACAACCAGACAACCAGACAGCCAGACAACAGCCAAGCAGGAAATATAATAATCTCACCCAGCAATCAATCAATCAATCAATCAATCAATCACCTTCCATCTACCATTCCTGTGCCGCAGTAGTCCACGCCAGCAGCCATCCCAACCTGCAGCAGCCTTGCATTTTGCATCCAGCGCAATCCAACCTGCCACCCCGTCGCACCAAGAGGGAGCTAAACCACCACGACGAACTAGCAAAAAGAGCGGCCATCTCCAATAATACTCAGGACAAGTTGCGCCCACCCAAGCCCCAATCTCTGCCAGACCAACCCGATCCTGCTGTGGCGCGACCTTTTTCTTCTTGCCAACTGGGGGGAGGGGACTTATCTCATGCTCACGCACTCGCTCACGCACTCACTCACCCATCCCAATCATCCGCCAACCTCCATTCAATATTAGTCGCCTCTCTCCCGCATTGTTTCCCTGTCTAATCTCTCTCCTTCCTTGGGAGTCTTAACTCATTCCTCCCTCTTCTCTTCTTCCTCCACATATCTATCCTCTTTTATATGTCGTCCAGTGCGACGACGACGACGACTCGACGCTTTCTTCTTCTTCTGCCCCGACTCTTCCGTGTCGCCGAGTCTGCACCGGCAAACTGACCTGCAGAGCTACTGCTGCTTGGTCCCTGCTTTCGCTACGACTCGTCCACCAACACCCGCCTGAGCCTGCCCGGACGTCATTGCCTGTGGGCTCCGCCTTTCCCCCCCCATCCCATCCCATCCCACAGCTCGCGATCCCGGCACAGCACCGTGCTCTAGAAAAAAAGAGGCAAGCCACCACCAAACGCTGCGAAGAGAAAACGGCATCTTGTCATGCGACAGCCTGGCTTTTCTAATTCTCTCGGTCCAACTTCACTCGTGCTCGTCCGACCAAGCAATTCATTCCAGGAGACATCAGGAAAAAGAGTAGGAAGGAATAGGAAGAAAGAGAAAGAGAAAGAAAAATACAAAGACAAAAAGGAACCCAAAAAAAAAAGGAAGCAGCAGAACCGGCAGAATGATGATGATGATGATGAACCGTTGTAATTGACCGCCGCTCGATTTCCTACCCACAGGACTTGAGTGTATGTGTTTGCGAGTGAGAGTACATTAGTTGTGTGGTTGCGACTTCTCTTCCTCAAAAACTTTCCTCCACGCTCGTCCCTCCTCCTCAGTGAGAAGAGAGGTGGACGCGCGTGGTGAAGCTTTCCTGGTCCGCTCCTGCAAAACAAAAATATGTCGCTGTACTCCTCTCCACCGCCATTGCGATCCTTTCGCGATGACAAGGCTACGCTGCTGGTTTCCTGGTGGTGCACCGTCTTCTCTGCCGTCATCATCCTCTTCCGGGTATGCGGCCGCTATATCAGGAGTGAGAAGTTGTTTAGGGAGGATCGCATTGCACTGGCCACTATAATACCGTTGTTGATTCGCATGGGTCTGGTCCATGTAGTCTTGCTGTTTGGAACCAACAATACCGTGACCACCGGCATATCCGATGAAGAGATTCGTCGCCGGATCATTGGGAGTAAATTGGTGCTGGTGTCAAGGTTATTCTACGCTGGAACGTATGTGGAGCCCCCTTCTAAAAAGAATTATGATCATGGGCNAAAAAAGAAAAGAAATAATTATTTTTTATTCCTATCTTTTTTTCTATATCTCATGCTATTATTCTACTTTGTCATTTTACCGTCTCATCGACTATGATTGACTTTGATTGCTAACTTTATATTTCAACCAGGCTATGGATGCTGAAATTCACCATCACAGAATTCTTCAAGCGGCTCACCTACAACATCTGGAGAGAGTCATACGAACGCATGCTCGTCTTCATCAGATACTTCCTTCTCGTCACCTTCATCGCCATCTTCATAGCCGATCTCAGCGAATGCCACCCCTTCTCCCATTACTTCCAGGTCATTCCCGACCCAGGAGGACAATGTCGCCAGGCGTATGCTCAGTTAATCACCATGGGCACTTGCAATGTCATCACCGATCTACTCCTCGTCATCTTCCCCATCCCCATCATCATTCGTTCTCACATGGGCCTCAAGCGTAAGATCCAACTCGTCCTGCTCTTCGCTGGTTCTCTCCTTCCCGTCGGAGTCGCCCTCTACCGGATGCCCAACATCATCGACCGTCACGGCCGTCAGCAATATCGTTCCCTACTAGCCTCCGTCGAGATCCTCTTCGCTACAAGCGTAGCTAACGCACTCGTCCTGGGCTCCTTCGTCCGTGACCGCGGCGTTAAGAAGCAGCGCTGGAAGTTCGGTTCCCTCACCGACAGCGTAGAGCGGACGACATCTCGCCGTGGCACGCTCGTCCGCCATTGGGGATCCGACGAAGATCTCGTTCGTGATCTTGGTCTCGGTATTGACCCGGAACTTCGAGGTGCCATTGAGGCTTCGACCGCTTCCAGTCCACGTCCAGCACCTATGGCTACCGCAGCCATCCCCATCAAGGCCCAGCGTATGGGAATGAGCACGGAAATGGGCAGCGTGAGTCCTGACTGGAGCTTCCCCACTGGTCGATCTGATTATAGCGAAGAAACTGAACTGGTCAAGGTCTCCGATATGTCAACACGACCAGCAGATAGAAGGGATTCTACGGCCTCCCCGTCCCGCAAGGTCGCCTTTTTCGATGTCGGCGGCCTTCTCGATGACGAACCATCCAACCGAAGAGCCAGCTCATCACGAACACTCGATCCCGACGGCGAGAGCCTAGGCCCTCTGCACGCAACCTCCTCTTTCGATCAGAACGGCGGCCTGTCTCCCCCGCCCCTGAGACGTGGTTCAACAGTGTTCCTACAGGATGTTGGGGGACTGTTGGGACCACGAACTCGGCTCGACAGATCAGGGACTTACGAATTACAGTCTTTCTTGAGAGAAGGGCCCTCTGTGCCCAGTCATTCTTATTCAAGAGATCTTCCACCAGCACATCTTGCGAGACAGCCGACAGCACCTTCGCTGCGAGATGTTGGAGGTTTACTTCAAAAGAAATAAATGCCGCGAAACCCTTGTCGAAAGAGAAAGAGAAGAGAGACGAGAGACGAGACCGAGGATTGCATATATCACATACAGTATGCATAAATCCTCCTGTACAAATGTTTTTCCTTCTTCCGATTTTTTATAATTTATGTTTATTTTTGGGTTCACGGCCGCGATACAAAGGGAAAAAGCGGATAATGGGGGACATGGGAAAAAAGAATTCACGAATTTGGGGGGGCGCAAATTAATTTTTTTTCATGGAATTATGGAAGGAGGGGCGGGCCAAATGGATAATTGGGGTCTGGTGTTTTTTTATTTATTTACCGGGAGAAAATGGGGGGGTTTTTCTTGAAATGGGTATACGCTTTTGAGATGAGGATGGGCCCTCTTGATTTTGGAATCGACACAACCGAACTATTACGATCCCTGATCTCGATTTTCGAACCTCCAACTCGTTTATGTTTGGATTTACTGGATCGCGATTATATATGCATCTATATATACCATGAATGACTGGCATTTTGACTGGACTGGATTGGCTTTTTGGGGGCTTCTTTTTTTGGGGCGGAAGGGTGGTATAAGCAAGCAAGCGTCTTGCCTTGCAACCTACCCCTTGTTTGCTCTGCCCTACCTAGCATTTTTGCGATACGGATCTGTTTTCTTCTTCTTCTTTCTGCAATGTTATGCTTTTTAACATGCTTTATACCACATACAGGGACTGGGGCGAGATAGCGCTTTGTACCTGCTGCTAGTTCGTTATGGAAAACGAACGGATGAATTTTATGAGATGGAGTGCAAGGAAATTTATGCCCCCGCCGCTGTAGCTGATGATGATGGATGCGTAGAGAGAACTTTTAGGTAGATGTGAGAGGAGAATAATTTAGAATGCTTTTTTTTTAGCATGTTGAGTGATGATATTGAATCTTGAATCCTGAAGTCTCCCATTTGTGTTATTCACCTTTCTGCTTGTTAATCACCACGTAAGAGTACACTGCAANTTTTTTTTCTCATCATGATCTTCCCCCGCCGTTTTTACAAAAAAAAAGCATTTATCTTAATTTAGGCTAGAATTATAAACAATTGATATAGTGGGTCAGTATGTGTAGGTATGCAGCAGCTTTATTTCTAAAGTACGCGCGGCGCCGGGGTTTAACTGAGGAGTGGAATATTTTATTAGGGGGAAAGGGAGGCTTATGTAGAGATGGTTGTAGCTTGGGGGGATTTTGTTTTCCATTTTTTTATTTTTTTATTAGTTTGTAGATATTATACTGTTGACAACTTCTTCTTGACTCTTATTCTTATTGTTATCATTTCTTAAAACTTAGATATGAATCTAGTATTTTTATCAAAGATTATTTGTTTTAATAATCCTTACTAGGATATTATTCTTTATAAGAATATATTAACTACCTCTTTTACTCTCTAAGTCTTTTTGAACAATTCAAATATTGTAAAATTAGTATAATGTTCAGTTACTACAAAGATGAAGTCATACTTGACCTTTATTGTATAATTTGTAAAAACTAATAATTTCATAATAAAATCCTATTTAATTAATTCTTATAGATTGTTAAGTATTTGTGTAAGGTATAATTGTCCTTAAAGCTTCCTTCTTGGATTCTTAGCTTTCTTATAGATTTTGTATTTAGTGATTACCCTTTTAACTACTGATCATAATTTCATAATAAAGTGATTCTTATTAATTTAGTAATAGTATTAAGTTACTCTTATATGTTTGTTATACAACAAGCTATACTGTTCTTTAACAAACTCTTCTGCTAGTTTTGTTAGTATGTATAACCTTTTATTCTTATACCAAATGTTTTTAATTTTCTCTTATTCACCTCTAATCATGTTTAGTAATGCATTTTCCTCTTTTTNCCTTTTTNAGTTGCTTTTTTTAATTTGATCAGCCTAATGCTTGTTTGTTATAACTATAATAACCATGAGTTGCTCTCTATTGTATACTAAGAATTTGTCCTTATCTTCCTTTAATATAAGTTTGCTTTCTTCTTTTTNCTTTAGTTAAGTACTTAAGTTTCTGACTTAGAACATTTACTCTTCTATTGTCCTCTCCTTTAACATAAGTAATCTTAAAATTATATTTGGATAATTTCTTTGTTTATTATACTTGCTTAATATTCAACTACTTGGTAGTTATAAAGTATTAAAGGTTATAGTAGTCTGAAAGTATATTAACTATCTTGCTAGATCCAACAACATATACTCTCTAGTACTTTAAAGCTTTTACAATGGTTAACATCTCTTTATCTGATGTTTAATAGTTTCTTTTTTATAGTATTTAGCTTTCTTGACTAAAATGTTAATAGTACTTGGTAATGTCATTTACTAATCTATTATAATTATGATAATACAACTCCTAATACTACATCAAAAGCATTAGTTTCAATTCTTATTCTTTTCTTAAGATTGAAGATTCCTAAGAAACCTCCTTTTACAAAGGTATCCTTAATACTTTAGAATACTTTCCTTGTAACATTATTCCATTTATAAGCTTGATCTTTCTTCATGAGTTCAGTTAATAATATAAAGATTTTAGAATAATCCTTTATAAATCTTTGATAATAGTTGGCTAACCCTAAGAAACTTTATAGTTACTTAACTATCTTAAGTGCTTTTTATTCTTTGATTRACTGAATCTTATTATCAAGGGTTTTTATTCTTTCTTTAAAAATACAATATCTTAAGAATTGAACTTGTTCTTTATAAAATTCGCATTTTACCAGTTTACAGCACAATTCTGCCTCTTACAACACTTGTAAAATAAGCTTGACATACTCCTTATATTCTTTGATACTTTTTGAGTATATAATTATATTGTCAAGGTATACTATCATGAATTTCTCTAGGTATTTTTCTAATATCCAGTCTATTATTCTTTGTTATGTTGTTAGAGTATTAGTTATACTAAATGTTATAACTAATAGCTTAAATAATCTGTATTTTGTTCGAATAGTAATTTTCTACTTATTACCTCTTTTAATCTTAACTAGATTAAATACTAATTACAAGTCCAGCTTAATGAATATAACAACTCCCTTCAACTTATCCATTATTAAATTTATTAATGGTAAGAGATATTAGTCCTTCTTAGTTTTATTATTCAAGTATTTGTAATTATTACAAGGTTGTCCTAACAAGTCATCTCCTTTCTTTGTATAATGTAATGGTACTTTAGCTTTATCATAACCTTTTCTGTATAAACCTCTAAGTATCATTTTCTTGAGTAATTATTTCTTTATCACTTTATTCTCAACAAGAGTTGTTTAGTAAATTAGTCTATAAGCTAATCTAAACTCCTCTTTGAGCTTTATCTTATGATTTTATAATTTGTACTTAGATAAGGCTAAATCATCAAGTCTTTTTNATGAATAACTCTAGTTATTTATAATATTCTTCAAGAATATGTTTTATAATTTCATTGATATAAACAACTCTTAAAGACATAACTTCTTCTAAGAAGGTAATCATACTTATTCTCCAATCAATTATTAGATTATACTTCTTTATTTATTCAATTCTTAATATTACTTAATATGTCCTTAACCTTGTAATATCAAAAGATATCTTCTCTTAATAGCTTTTACTATACCTTATGTTTAAGTTTTAAGTTTGGATGTTGACATACTTCTAAACTTTAATACTGTTTACTAATAATATCAAGTAGTTATTATCTTTAACTCTTATACTAAGTCTAAGTCATTTTATAATTTGTTTACTGATGAAGTTCCTTTTAGCTTTTAAATCAATCAAGGCCCTTATTAGCTTTCTATATAACATTATGTTAATATATAATAAACTTTCATTATTCATAGAGTAAAAATTAACATTTTTAACATTATTAACTGATATATCATCTTTGATTTCCAAATCTTTAACATTTTCTTAAAGTTCTTCAAACAATATTATTTGTTTTTCATTAAGATTCTGTAGTCTTAGTCTATCTAAGCTTTTATCTTCTATAAATGTGTATACATCTTGTACTTATTCTGTCATCTTGTTTTTAAGGCATTCCCTTATCTTAATAATTAAAACATTACTTTCCTTAAGAATTCTTTTTGCAGAATTCAAAGGGTGTATTACTACTTCTTGGTTAAACTGTTAATTAATCCTTTGTATCAACTCATCTTCCTCTGATAACATAATAAGTACTTCTAAAGGTAATGAATCTTTTTCTAGTTTATTAATTATAGTTAATACTTTTACATCTTAGTTAACTTGTTTAACAACAATTTCTACTAATTCCTTTTACTCTTGTTAAGTATAATACTATTTAACTTCAAGTAGTTGTTTTACTGATTTCCTTAGACCTTAGATTTCTTTATACTGTGTTTTTACTTTTNAAATAATCTTGTTAGAAAGTTATTATCAGAAGTCCTTTATGTTGAATATTATATCACCTTTATACAACATAGCTTAATCCCTCTTTTATCATTATCCAGATGTCCTTAAGCATTTAATCAAAGTCATCTTGGATCTAAGTTCTTTTTNACTAATAAGAAGAATTCACATGATCCTTTCTTTATAATGATACTTTACAAGTTAATCTTATAGACTAAAGCAAGATCTTCAAGATTAAGTTCTTATTCCTTGACAATTACTTCTTCTTATTATACAGTTCTATAAAGTTAACTCTTGTCTAGGATCTTTTATCTTCTTAGTCTTCTTATGCTAATCATAAGATAATATTTCAAGATTAATAATTCTCTAAAAACAAGGTATTACTCTGTTAGTATAACCTTGAACTCTGTTGGCATGATCATCCAGATTCTACTAACTCTTAGTATAGATCTTTATCTATTTAGGTTAACAGCTTCCTCTTGATTCTAAGGATGTCTTATATGTTAAGTCCTTCTTATTAGTACAAAATCTACCTCAAGGGTTCTTGTTATTGCTATTTTGTCTACATCAGTTTTAACAATAATATGTAGTATAATTATTAAGTCTTGTTGTTCTTCTTCTTCTTCTAAGGAATTCCCTTCCTCATTTAAACTTTCCTCTTCTGATGATTTGGATAGAATATTCATAATTCTTAAGATTCTCATAACTTTGACTTTAACTACTATACTTAACTTATTGTCCTTCTTATAAGTATTTGTTATATGTCTAAGAAGTTTATACTTGAAACATAACTTATTCTTTCTTCTTTTGTCAAGTTCCTCAGGGGAAATTCTAAAGGAATTCCTCTTTTTGCTTTTCCCTTTAAAGTGCTTTCTTCCTTTACCTTTAAATGTTTTTCCTTTCTTCATGGTATTTAACTTCATAAGATCCTTATAATCCTTCTTGTTGTTAGTCTTCTTATAGTTAAAGTAGGATCCTTCTTTTTTGTCCAAGATCATCTTATATTACTTATTCCTGATCTTGATAGACAAATTTACTAAGGTATCGAACATAGTAATTACAGATTGTCAGTACAATTCTTCCTTAATAGAGTCTTTTAACCTAGTCTGATACTGGTGTATATATGCCTTTTCCTCTCAGTTGATTAATACTGTATACTAACAATATAACATTGCATATTCACTAAGGCTCTTGGTTTGTTTAAGGTAAGTTAATTGTCTTTTAGCATTCTTCTTCTTATCAACATCTTTATACAATTGTTTAAATTCTCTAATATAGTTAGCTTAACTCTTAATAATGTTTCTTACCCCTTAGTTCATCATTCCTCTGTTCATTGCAAACTACTCATTCTTAAAAGGTTAAAACCAAGTCTTAACTATTCCTTTTAAGTATGTTAATACTTACAAAACCTTATACATGTCTTTAAGCAATAAGTAATCATTCAATACCAAATAAGTTCTTGTTTATGCTAGATATGCCTTAAGCTTCTTTTTGTCCTTATAGAACAAGTCTAGCCTAACAATTTTAACTTCCTTAGGTATTACTATCAGAACTTGTTTAATGTTGTCCTCTAGCTCAGAGTTTAACTCCAAGTCCAGGCTTAGAGCTCTTAGTACTTAGACTAGTTTTAGGTTAGGTTTAAGTAATAAAGTTACTAACTTCTTCCTTGAAGCTCTTAACAATTTTCTAACAGTTAATCCTTCTGTTAACTTAATAAGTTACTTTGGTAGTATAACAACTTCCTCTAACATTCCTTCTTAGATATTAGCTTTCTTAATAATCTAGTCTTCACCTTAGTCTTCTTCAAAGTTATCTTCTGAACTTTCCTCAAATACTTCCTTAGATCTCTCTTCAGATTCTTCTTTAAAGCCTTCTTTAAAATCTTCTTCAAGTTATTGTTTATTGTTATTATCTACTAATATGTCTATTTCCAAATCCTGATTTATCAAGATAAGTAATATTCAAAATGTTATAAAACTACATCATCCAAGTCACTGGATAACCAAGGATAAGGTAGATGTTCAAGGACAACAGAAATATATAACACACAAACAGGTTGCTAAGTCGAAGGTAGGATACAATAATGTATTTAGATTGAACATAAGGAGTCTACTCTCATGTTCCTACAGTGTGCTTATATAGCTAATGAAATACCCTTAAACCCTTAGACCCCTAGGTTCCTAGGTCCTAAGCCCACGGACCCTGGACCCCCTAAGTCCTAGGTCCTTATCACATGACTGTCTAATTGTCAGGTTCTCTTGTACAACATATCTGTACCAAGCCTCAGGCCTACACCAATTAGCGTGTTACAGTAAAACCCGTAACAGATTACTAGTAAAATGCTTAAGAAGTTTATGTTTAAAACATAACTTTTTTTTCCTTTTAGTCTTTTAGCTTTTTAAGGTTAATTTCAAATAAATTCCTTTTTCCTTTAAGCTTTTAATTCTTACCCTTTTAAGGTTTTCCTTTCTAATTACATCAAGGTTTATAAGATCTCCTTATAACTATAATTTCTTTACTTAATTGTTATTTTTACTTATAAAGTAAGATAATCCCTTCTTGTTTAGTTTTTTTCTTGTATAATTGATTTCTAATTTTAATATACTAATTAATCAAGGTCTTTAAGTCTAAGACTAATACCCTTTAATATAACTTATTATATATCTTATCTTTTAATCCTCTTTTATATTATATAATAAGAGTCTTTTTNATTCTAGTTTATCCTGATTAAATATTATTTGAACAAGGTAATATAATCATTAACAGTTCTTGTTTGCTTAAGATAATAAAGATGTTATTCTATGTTTCTCTTTTTATTAATATCTTTGAACAACTTATTAAGTTCCTTTATATATTTATTATAACTATTAAAGAGTTTTTAGGTTTTCTTATTAATTAGATCTTTTGTATAACTGAAGTAATCATTTAAGAATAATTAAAACTAATTTATTATAATTCCTTTAAGATATAATGTTACTTATAATACTCTTTATATATTGTTTATAAGTATTTGCTTATTTAATATTAAATATGTTCTTGTTTATACTAAGTATACTTTAAGCTTATTCTTATCTTTATAAAAGAAGTTTAATTTAGTTATTCTTACTTTTCCTCTTGACAATCTTTTAGTACTATTTATAATAGTTGTTGTCTATAGTCTAAGTGATAAAGTTAGTAGTCCTGGTAGGAGTCCTCTTAAAAGTCCTTTAATTACTAATTCAATTAATGATCTAACTTATGTTAAGTTTATAGCTTTATCCTTTAAGTCAGCTTCTTCACTTAAGCTTTTACTTATTAAACTTTCTTCAGAACTCTCTTCAGAACTTCTTTTTNAAGCTAATCATTATATCTTCGTTTAATACTTATTTAAGTTTAATATAATTTACTTTTATATAATAGTATTCAAAATGTTATAAGACTTCTTATAATATAGTTATATAAGGTAAGTCTAGTTACTCTTGTTAGGTTTATGTAAAAATAAGCTATTTATAATTATAATAAATAAGTATATATAGTAAAGTTGTAATTTAAGTTGAATACAAAGTTCTTAACTAAAGCTTAAGAAGTATATTCTTATATAGACAAATGAGTATAACCTTATATAACTAGTATAAATCCAATACCCCCTTATACACCTTATACTACTTGTATAAGTTACATAACCTAATATTCTGTTGACTACAAACATCTTATAAGCTGTTACTTAACGCTTATCAAGTTATAACAATAAGAATTATAACAAAAAGAGTAAGAATATTATAATAAAACTTATTTTACAAATTGTTATTATTATACTAATTATAAAGCAAATTAACAATTTAATTCACAAGGCTTTAAGTATATTACTTTATACTCTTAAACATAAAGAAGATGTTTTATATACAAAAGAGAAGGATATTGATTATAAAAATACTTGTAAAAAGAGTAAAATACAAAGAAAGTATGTTTTAAAGCTAGAAATATAAGTAAATTTAACTTTAACATTTACAACTTTGAATAATGTTTTAATAAATAATTTAAACAATATATTGTTAATTACAAAGGAAATAACTTTGAAGAAGAATTAAACCTTACTTTTAAGACTTTATTCATTAACAATAACCTAGAAATAAACCCTGAAGAACTTGACTAACTTAAAACTATATTCTTTATTATAATTATATTCTTTATCTTATGTAAAAGTTTCTTAATAGAATTAATTACACTAATTATTATAGAACTAGTTAATAATACTTTCTTATACTAATTAATTACTAAGATGTTAATGACTAAGAATTACTCTTAAGAACTTAACACCTTTAAGCTTATCTTTAATAGTTTCTATTAATAATAATAATGAATATTAATCTTTAATCATTTCTTTGTTCAAACCTTTATAATCCTCATAAGGCTTACCTTTTAAGTTATCTGGTTTTTTCACAAATAATAATAATACTCTTGTTAAAGAGTTCAACTTTTGGTATAATCCTTTCTTGACCATTTTATTTAGTTATTCCTTTGTTACTTTATCCTTTATTGTTGTAATTAAGTATATTAGCTTAAATAGTAGTTAAAATTCTTCTTTAAGGTTAATCTCATAATCTTACAATTATTATTCTAATAATACTAAGTCTTCTAGTCTTTCTTTAAACAACTTTATCCATTCTTTATACTCTTCAAAAATATACTCAAGATCTTTGTCTTAACCTGATTAATTTAAAATTAAACTAATTTTTACATCCTTAATCTTAAGTTAATTAAATTTAATCATACAAATAACTTGAAGTTCTTTAACCTTCATTACCTTTGTTAATACCTCTTATAGTAAGTCTTATAAAAACTTTATAATCTTTTCTTATTAATCAATCCTTAAATTACTTTTTTGCATTTAAGGTATTCTTAGGATTATCTTAAAGTTCTTAATATAAGTTATATCAAATACTATTTTTTCTTGATAATTAACTTTAACTTTCATAATTACCAGCTTAATCTTTACTTTAATACTTCTTATTATAAGGAAATTATTTACAAGTCTAATCAGATTACTTTAATCTTTGACTTAAGTATTTATGTTTAATTTCATTATTATATTTAACATTATAAAATTTCTTACAACTTCAGAGTTTATTAATACTTTAACCTTTTGTTTAATTATCTTAACTTTTAAAAACAATACATTTTCATTAAAAGCTTTAAGTCTTAACTCTTTAACTATTCTTTTTTTTACATTATCAATAGTTTATCCTTAGTTATTTGCTAAGTCTGGTGATTATAACCAACTTCTTTATTATTCTTCTTCTATTTCATTTTTTGTAATTCTTAAGGTTAATTCTTAGATTTCTTTGACTATTATCTTATTAATACTTAGAATTATTACTTTTGTCTTAAGATCTGGAAACTCATCTGATTCCTCTTGTATTATTATATAATGATTTATGATAAATCTTAGTATCTATCTGATACTTCTTATTAGTAAATTCTTTTCACTTAAGACATTGTTATTTATTTTATGCTTAAATACTCAAGTTCTTACTGATAACTTATATTTTTTTAAATAAATTAATTAAAGGTTTTCTTATCCAGTATTTACTAGTTAAATTCTAATAAGTAATCTTATTTACTAATCTTAAATAACTTTAACATTATTTCTTGTGATCATAGTTTACTCTGAGTAAGTATAAGTATTTTATAACTTCTTTTAGTAATTAATACTAGGTTATCCTAATTATAATATAATTTATTAGTTATCTTAGTTTCTTACCAAAAGATCTTGTCTTCACTTTCCTTTAAAAGATATATAATCTTTTAACATCTTAGATATTAAGCTTTGATTTAATAATATACTCTTAGTTAAAGTTATCCTTTAATATCTAGTACTTTTTCAGTAATATCCTCTTTTATATATAATCTAAGGTTTACAAAAACCCTTACATTGAGTATATTAGTCTAAGTTTCTTTATAACTTAGTAGTAATAATTCTTGTCTTAGAATACTTATCATACTTATACTTATAATTATTATTTGTTTTCCCTTATCCTTATGATTATTAATAAAGTGTTTAAGAAGTTTATATTTAAAATATAGTTTCTTTTCCTTATACTCTTTTAACTTCTTAAAACTAACTTTAAACAAATTTCCTTTTCCTTTAAGCTTTTGACTTTTACCTTTTTAAGGTTTTCCTTTTCCAATTATGTTAAGGTTTATAAAATCTCTTAGTTATAGTTTTTTTNCCTTAATTATAATTTCCATTTATAAAGTAAGATAATCCTTTCTTATTTAACCTCTTTTTNATATAATTGATTTCTGATTTTAATATATTAATTAATCAAGGTCTTCAAATCCAAGACTAGTAACCTTTGATACAGTTTATTATGTATCTTATCCTTTAACCTCCTCTTATATTATACAATAAGAGTTTTCTTGTTTTAGTTTATTCTCATTAAATATTGTCTGAACAAGATAATATAATCATTAACAATGCTTGTCTGCTTAAGATAATAAAAGTGTTATTCTATGTTTCTTTTCTTGTTAATATCTTTAAACAACTTGTTAAGTTCCTTTATATATTCATTATAACTATTAAGAAGTTTCCTAGTTTCCTTATTAGTTAAGTCTCTTATATAATTGAAATAATCATTTAAGAATAGTTAAAACTAATTTGTTATAGTCTTTTTAAGATATGATACTACTTATAGTATCCTTTGTATATTGTTTATAAATACTTGTTTATTTAACATTAAATATGTCCTTGTTTATACCAAATATACCTTAAGCTTGTTCTTATCTTTATAAAAGAAATCTAGTTTAATTATTCTTACTTTTCCCCTTAATAGCCTTTTAACAATACTTATAACAGTTATTAGATCTAGTCTAAGTAATAGAGTTAATAATCCTAATAAGGATCCTTTTAAGGGTCTTCTAACTACTAATCCTACTAATAATCTTACTTATGCTAAGTTTATAACTTTGTTCTTTGAATTAACTTCTTTACTTAAGCTTTTACTTATTAAACCTTCCTTAAAGCTTTTCTCAAAGCTTTCTTCTGAACTAATCATTATATCTCCGTCTAATACCTGTTCAGGTTTAATATAACTTACTTTTATATAATAATATTTAAAATATTATGAGACTTCTTACAACATAGTCATATAGTATAAGCTTGGTTACTCTTGATGGGTTTATGTAAAAGTAGGTTATCTATAGTTATAGTAAACAAGTATGTATAATAGAGTATAACTTAAGTTGAACACAAGGTTCTTAACTAAAGCTTAGAGAGTATATTCTTATATAACAATTAAGTACTCAGCCTGTATAAACCAGTATAGACCTGTATAGCCATACGTCCTTATATGCCCTTATACGCTAAGGCTTGTCATGTGACCCAACATTTGTTGACCACGGACATTCCATAGGCCGCCACCCAGCGCTTATCAGGTTGTGACAGTAAGAACCGTAACATTAAGTGTATTTCCTTTAGAAAGTAAAACAATATTATCAATATAATCTTTAAGACCTTTAAAATAAAGTAATACCATAAGACAAGAACTTTAAAGGTTATAATTCTCCAAACCCTTGAGTTTTTAATCCTTTAGGAGAATTACAATACTAGAATTGTTAGTTATACTAAAGGTGATAGTTAGACATGTAAATATAAGTAAACAAAGATAAAAGGTGTTAATCAACATAATCGACATGTAAGAAGAAGAGTTAGCCTAATTACATTGTTACTAAAGTACATAACCTGTTGAATTAGGATAACAAAAGTATAGTATATAATATAAGGTTACTTTGTATATTATGATGTTATAATAATTATGTATAAGTAGAAGAGTTAACTAATAGAACTACTTAAAGTAGAAGTCACGTGTAATAAGCGATGTAGTGCTTAAGGTGGCACATTTATATAATATCGAAAACATTGTGGACCCCCTTATGTAAGTCGTCACCTTTATTCTTCCTCTGATTAGTCTGTAAAAGCTGTTTTCGCCGATATTATTGGTTATTCGCAACTGTAAGCTATACTATTTTCGTAATATGGCCATCCAATCAACCCTTTGGCTTACAGCCTTGGTATTCTCAGGGGTTATCGATAATGTGGTATACGTAGAATATCATACAGTTACTCACTCTCCCCTTTCTTCAGTATATCAGTTATCATATGTTACGCTCTTCAAGAACTATGATATAATGTTGATTCCCCTTTTACGCATCCCTTTCAACGTACTTTTACATGTTCTTTCTATTACAATCTGCCTGTCTTTAATTGTAAGCTCTCCTTTACACTTCTTAATGCCTTTGAAATTATATAACTTAAAGTGGTATACCTCTTAATTGTAACATCTTAATTATTAATAAAATAATAGGTAGAAGAACTTGATATCATGTTCCTTCTTCCTTGCTTACCGGCCATTGTATAGTCTGTAAAAGAGATTGTCCTGCTGAATACTTCCTTTGCTGACATTAAGGTGGTTTGTACAATATTTACTCAGACTGTAAAGTATGCTACTACTTCCTTTTATACTTTGTACACTTAAATACTGATAAATTGTAAGAATGTCGTTGTCAAAATCAAGATTGAGCTGTGCTAAGAGAGCTTGATGTAAATACTTCATGGCAAACTTGACAAGCTTATAATACTTTATCACCTTTAAATAAGAGAAGATAATTGAATCAATCTGTAATTCTTGTTCAACCAATGTAATTGCACACTTCAGAGTTAATCCAAAATCATGAAACCCTTTTAATTACCCCCTTTACCGTCAAACCTCCTTTATCTCCTTCATCTCCTTCACTTTCTCCACCTTTTTCACTTTCCAGTATAACCTTGAGTATAACTTTTACGAGTTTGCAAGAACCTCTTTAAAGGGCAGTATAATCACGAAATGTGCTAAAAGGCTTTATATTTGTATTTTGGCTTGCTAAGCCTCATTATATAGGACGAATAAGCGATGAGTGTATATATTGTAAAGCATTACTCTGGCCAGAGAAGATGTCCATGAGTTATTGTAAGAATAGGAAATTGGATTTGGAGTTGTTTCATGAGCTGCTTCAACTGTTGAAAGACTTGTTTACAAAAGATAATCTACAAGTAAAAGTATTTTGGTCTCAAATAAGAAGATATAACTCTACTTTTACTTTTATGTCTGTAAATTATACTAACAACAAGTATACTAATAGCTAAGGAGGTAGCATAACCTGTTTTTTTGATTCATAGTATGTTATATCATTTACAAGGACCTTTGGATCTGGCTTATTCTTCAAAAATACTTAAATTTGCTTAATTATTCTTTTATGATTTAGATTATGTTATAAATGTTCAGTTTGATTAAAATCCTAAGTTAAATTGAATGTTATTACATGAGCTTCATATTATGTTTACAGGCTGTAACCCTCTTATTCACTTATACAAAACAGCCTTTGAATGTATGACTATACAGTTAAGGTACTTTCAACTGAGTTTAAACCCTTGAATAGAGTTAATTAAGAAAAGCACTTATTATTCAAGGTGTATTAATCTCCTTATATATGATAAGATTGCTAGAATCATTCTTGAGGAATCTGGCGAATTCAAGTCCAAAGATATTGTATTAATTAACCAGAGTAAAAGTAATAAGATATCTTGATTAACTTGAATTCTAATAAGTCATGCTCTTTATATACTATCACATTATGTATTATTATTCCCTTATAGTGATTATGGTTAACATTATAACTTGGAATATTAGAACAATGGCAAAAACAAATAGTTGATATAATAGATGTGGTTTCGTTATCATTTACACCTTTGAAAAAATCAATTCTCTTTTATCTTTTACAGTTATTAACTCTTTTAGCAATATGTTGTTGATTCTTATGTATGTTGTGAAACTTACAAGCTTGATTAGCTTTGTAATCATCAAAATTAGTTGTGAACTGATTTGTATCAGTTTGTACACAATGCTTTACAGTTAAGGGATATGGACATAACTGAGCTAGGCTATTATATCATATTTCCTTTTATGTTTATAAAGAGTAATCATTATATATAATAGTTATTTTAAGATTTAATAGCCTTAGTATATCATTTTAAGAAACTTATATACTTTATCATTATGATTATGAATCTTAATTAACAAGAGATTTAAGATAATCTTCTCCTTGGCTAATTGGCTATAAACTGCCTTGATTTGGTTACTCATATTTTTAAGGCTAAAAAGATCAAGTTATATAAGGAACTTAAGGCAAGAGCTCTTAACCCTTAAGAAGGTTATTATTTTATAATCGAATATCAAAAACATAGTTTATCTTATATATACTTCATTTTATTCATTAAATACTATGTAGTTAAGCTTATTCCAGACTGTATTGATGAACTTATCTGTACAGAGATACTAAATCCATCTTGTGATCCTCATAATGTTCTACAAGATTTGGTGATCAAATATATGATATATAGTATATACAGTCCAGATTACCCTCAAAATCCTTGTATAAAGTATAAAACAACTGCTAAACTACTTTGTTGTTCAAAGTACTTTCTAAAGAAGTTTACAAATATTATTATTATTTCTAAAGATGAATATCCATTATACCACTATAAGGATGATAGTCAGATGTATGTAAACAAATTAAATGCTTCTAGCCAGCTGATTATAAGTGACAACCATTGGATTATTCCTTATAACTTATACTTATTCCAAAAGTTCAACTGTTACCTTAATGTTGAGTTATATAGTATAATACAAGTTGTAAAGTATATCTACAAATATGTTTACAAAGGCTATGATTATTCTATTGTTATAGTTAAAAACTAGTAGGATAAGATTGAGTAATATATTCAAGTACATTATATTAGCCTTATGGAAGTTGTTGTTTAATTGATGGAATATTCAACTTATTAAGAGTGGCTATTAATAACATACTTACTTGTACACCTTCCAAGAGAATATATAATTACTTTTAAAGATGATATAGAATTAGATCAGATTATAAATATAGCTGAAAACTCTTACTCTAAACTAATGGCTTTTTTTAAGTGTAATTCAGAGGATAATTGTACTGACCTAGATCCTACAAAACGTGTTTATAATGATGGCTTTATATATAGTCATAAGTTCTTATATCAAGAGTTTCCTAACCACTTTATGTGGAATAAAAAGCTCAAGGTCTAGAAGGATTGTAAACAAGGCCAAGTAGTAGGCTACATGTATCATTATAACTTAGCATATGAGGAGAGATATTATTTATGGTTTTTACTTATGTACGTTCATAGCCTAAAGTCATTTGAGAAGTTGTATATAGTTGATAACATATAACATTCTACATACTATATAGTGTGTATTGTTAAAGGTTTAGCTGACGATGATCAGGAATGGTTTTCTTGCTTTAAAGAGGCAATTTAGTTTGATTCAAGAAGTAGTTTATAGATTACATTCTTAATTGGCCTATGAGTACAGTTAATCAGCAAGCCTGCAATTGTATAAGAGTATTTCAAGGTCTAGATGTATGATGATCTACAACATTATTTAAAGTCTTTCCACAATACAAGATTCTCATTAGTATTACAAAACCTTAAGTATGATTACAGATTGTATTTGCTTAACAAGAAATTACATGATCTCCAGAGAACTCTTGTACACTTTTACATACTTATGCTTTGTTTTAATTAGTCTTTGCTTAATTCTACTGAACTTATATATGATCTTATACAAAAAGAGTCTTTGGCTATTAATATACAAGATCAACTGAACAACAACCAATGTTAGTGTTTTGATACTATTATTACAATGATCAAAAACAAGTTGTAAACTGCTTATTTTTATCTACAAAAGCTTGGAGGAACTAGTAAGACCTTTTTTTWACAAGACTATATGTTATTACTTTCATGGATTAAGTAAGAATGTATTATATATGGTCTTTACAAGTATTATTACACTTTTACTTCTAAGAGATTATATAACTTATTCTTAATTTCGAATATCAATTCAACTAAATGAATTGTTTACAAGTGTAATTATGAAGAAGAGTAAGTTGGCAGTTATAATCTGTAAAGTAGATTTGATTATATAAGACGAAGTTCTTATACAACATAAGTATTACTTTGAGGTTATTCATTAGTTGTTATATGATTTACAGTTTGTAAAAGGTTAAAACCTTTTGTTTGAAGATGTTCTTGTTATCCTTAATAATGATTTTGCCTAGATTTTGCTGGTAATAATAAAAAGAACTTGAGTAAATGTTGTTTACACTTGTTTATAACACTCCTTTATATAGCCTTGCTTAAAGAAGTTATGATTAACCATTAATATATACATATAACCTGAAGACAAAAAAGTTAACTTTGTTTAGTAGATTAGGTCATTACCTTATGATATAGCCTTGAATAAGCTTGTTTCCATTCTAGATAAGGTTCTTAAACATGTTAACTTGAATAAGTTACTCAGGAGTATATACCTTATATCTTTGCTTGAATGTACTTCTACTGAATTCAATGCTTTTTACAGTAAAGCTTTACTTACAACGTTGAATCATATGGTGAAGGAGCTGAATATAGAGGTTTTAAAGTGGTTTCCAAGAGTTAAGCGTTCTTATATGTCTGTAGATTCAGCTAATGTAAACAAACAGGATGATAGTTTACACTAATACCTTGTAGAAATGTTATAGTTGATTGAACTCTTATATTTACCCTCTTCTGAGCTTACACTGAAGGTTAACGTCCTGGTAATGTTGATATGCAACCTATATCCTGTTGAAGGGTTGTGTAATAGTAGTCAAATGGTTATAACTGCTTTACAAGCGCATATGATTAAGGGTCAGCTGTTAGAAGGTGATTTTGACAGTTAAAAACGTACAATTCCTCAAATCAAGCTCTCTTCTAACAAGGTTGATTTGCCGTTTACACTTGACTATAAGCAATTCCCCCTTCAAGTATGTTTTGCTATGACCATAAACAAAGCTCAAGGTTAATCATTTGACAGAGTTAGCCTTGATTTACATGGCCTTGTCTTTATACATAGTCAGTTTTATGTAATAGTCTCTTAAACTACTTCTGTAAGAGGTTTATCCATTCTTTTGCCAAAAGGAGCTATTACAACTACTAATGTAGTGTATCCTAAAGTTCTGAACGATCTTATAGTTTAATATCTATGTATATCACAATTCAGAACGTTTTAAAAGTATAAGAGAAAGGGAAAAANGAAAATCAATTCTATAGTATACTCCAATTAAGACCCTTTATAGGATTTCACTCCTTCTCTTTGTTACTAGTTATGGTTAATGTAATCAATTCCATTTGGAGTTAGGCTTGACAGTACTTCTGCTCAGAATGAGTCATCTCTACAACCTTCAAGACATAGTCTTAGAACGTCTCCATAAGGTTATGCAGCCTTTTGGCTAGGAGAGGGCTGGCAGGAGTAGGAGCAGGAGCAGGAGCAGGAGCAAGAGCAAGAACAGCAAGGCCAGCTTTCAAACAGTTAGTTACAGTTCATACAACTTAAGAAAGAGATTACTTACTACTACCAGGTTGGAATGAACTAACTAGACCAATTAAGGTTAGTATAACATAACGAGGACTACTAAGGCTAGGGGCAAGAGCAGGAGTAGGAGCAAGGGCAAGAGTAAGAGCACTAAGAGAGTTACCAAAGTTATTAACTAGGGCCATGCCTAGAATGACAGGAGCTAGGACTTGTACTGTAATTTAGGCGGCTTAAAGATTGTTATACACTATTTAGTTAGCCCTTTACAGTCTGTAAATAGGTAGAATATATCACTTATAATGCCTGATGCTGTATTAGGAGCTAGAAGAGTTATAATAACAATTACAACAATTACCACCAAACAGACCAGGAACCACCACACAAGTTGTCCATGGGCTGCAGCCTGATTCACAATGACAGTATATAGTTGCCCTGACGTTCTCAACTTCTCGAATCTGGCTTATAAAGGCCTCATCGTTTTGGATACAGCCCTTATTAAAAGCACGACCAGTGCATAAGATGAGAACATGTACAGCTGGTATTAGAGCCAGTTGCTGGACAGAAACAGTATTACAGAGTGTAATACTTGAAATGGTAACGGAGTTAGACATGATGGTGATGGCGATGGTAGTTTGGAGTAGTAGTAATAGTAGTAGTAGTAGTAGTAGTTGTAAGTGCTAAAGAAAGAAGATTTAGGAGATGGTTTAGAGATAGTAATATATAACTTTACAGTCAATAGCAATTTGATTTCATTGTCTTTATTCACATATTAGCATGTCAATAAAGTTACGACTTATGGTTCTATTCAGAGTTGATTCTTTGTATTATAGTAGTACTAAGAATAGCTATGGTTATATTGTTGAAAGAGAACCGAGGTTATTGTTCCTTTTGTCATACTAAACTAAAATAATTTCTTTTACAGTTCGTTACAGTCAAATCCATTGTTATATCACTATTTTAAGGCTGTACAAAGGAGGTGGTTAAAAGAAAGGGAGGCTGATTATGTAATGAGATATCACATGCACTAAGGGGTGCGAAGCACCCCCCACCTACGAGCGGAGCGAGTAGCAAGCTTTGCTTGTAGGATATATCATAATATAATAAAATGTTATTTATAACTTTGTTAATATAGTAAACAAGTATATATTTTCTTTTAAACAACTAAAAGAATACAATTTTATATATATTTTATATAATAAAGTAATTAATCTTTTACAAACTTTTTTATATATAAATACTAACAATTTTGNTTTTTATTTGCATTTAAAGTTAGCTTTTTAGAAAATTACTTTCTTTTTTTACTGTAAAGTTAGTTAACTTTATAAATATAACAAAAATTCTAAAAAAAGTTAAAAATAGATTTTTAAAATGTTTAAATTATAATTACTTTCTCTTTTAGAAAAGCTTTTACTTTAAACTTAAACAGTGTTTTTATTACTTTTATTTAAGATTACAACTTAAAAATGAAAAGTACGAGAATTGTTAATTATTAGTCTTATTAGAATTTATAACTCTATTTAACGACTAGACGGCAAATTGGCTATTGTTTTTGGCCAGTTTCGTCGTTGCTTTCCGCAGCTGACTTGTCAAAATCTTACGTTGCTCTACTGCTTGTGTACTTGGTAGCCAAGGCGGCGTGACCATACAAGACCCTTGCTGACTGATCGCTGTAAGAACACCAAAAATAAGTGAGTTGGTTGAAGTCATCATCTAGAGAATTACTTCTCTGATTCTCGTTCAATGCTTTGGGATGGAGGGGGGTAGAAAACGGCTTCTCTTTATCACCATCCCCTTGTGGATTAAGATGGTAGCCCTTATATTTATTTGTCTATCTTGCTTTCCTTCTTTATCCTCTTTCTACCAAACCTCTTATACTTAACTATCGTTGTCCTTTGCTTTACCTCTCTTCTCCTCCTTTGCTCGTTGTTATTGCTTGGGCAGCAGGCTTCTCCTTCATATCTTCGGCCTTACTTCTTTACTTTTGATCGTCATCGCCGTCGTCCCTCTAGGTAATCCAGGTTATCTCTCGCCGTATTCTCAAGGCTTTCTTCGAATGGATGTTGAATCAATGTTAGGGGTAGGGTGGGAGGAGGCTTGCTGGCATTCAGTCGGCTAGCATGCTTGGGACATACTGGAAGGTTTTCTGGCTTGTGTACGAATGAGCAATTAGAGAGAAGATCAAGGGGAAGATGAACTGTCACATGCATTGGGTGAGTAGCGTTTCCTGTTTGCTTGCTTAACCTAGTCTGAATCAAGGTAGATGAGGGTTAATGAAGCATTTGTTGCAAGTCCTCAAGAAGTTGGCGAAGAAGTATTGCCTGTTGACAAAGAAGTATGATAACGTCATGATGTATATTAAGGATTTTGCAGGCGTCTTGTAGACCAACTTGACCACGATGGAGCAGAGGTACCTACATGGCCGGCACTATATCAAGATCAACCTCTTTGGCTAGCTAGTTATCTTCTTTGCAAACCGACCTTCAGTGCTCTTGAAGCTTCGCTATGGCGATATTGTAGTGACCTTGCTCCAAGACCTTAGTAGCGGACCCCATCAGCTCTTGATCGAGTTCATGTACAAGTTCATGAAGAAGTATCTTAGTACCAAAGATGTGTAAGCCTGACCTTAGGCCTTTTCTCATTCCTCCCCCTCCCCCCCTCCCAATTCCCCTTCCTCTCTCATCTTAGCCGAGACGTACGACTTATATAAAAGCTAAGAATATGTTTGTACTCCTTGAGATTATCTTTGATCCGTCCTTGATCCTCAGTCTGCATGTCGCTCTCCTAGACCTTATCTTTGCTGATAATACGTTTTTGGCCTTGAGTCTCACATTGGCCGAGAGGATCAGCGAGTTGGATATCCTGCTTGGCTATGAGCAACTGCCCTTGCATCTGAAGCCGGAGATGGCTGATATCCTTGTCTTCCGCAAGTCTATCAGGACGTTGTATGGCTGGGAGATCTTGCCTGACTAGCTACTGCTGTACATGACCCTCTTGAAGTGGATGAAGTGGCTTGGTGTGCTCACTGGGTTCTTGCAGATTACGCGTCTGTACTGCCTTTGATACGGTGCAGGCAACGCTTTTAACCAGAGTGGTGCGTATCATGTGGCCTCCTTCTTGTAAGCTTGCCCCTACCCGCAGTGTGATATGCTAACCGTGGACTAACAGGTGACGTGAGCGACGTGCTCCAGAACATGATGATGCAATATACCAAGATTGACACCTTCATCAAGCATTATCTTCGGCGGAAGATCACCGCTGACACATGAGCTATCATCTCCGGCTACGAACCTCAGCACGACCTGATGCAGGCGGCCTGCCGGATGACTCGCTGGATCAATCCTGACCGGCTACAAGAACTCATGCCCGAGGAAACCCTGTCCGTCAATCAGGATCCCGTCATCTGCCGCCTCGTTGCAGAGCAAGAGAAGTAGAAGTGCCGCTTCCAGGGCACGGTGACATAGCAGCCTAGGTACCGGATCATCGGCCACGCGATCTTCAACACCAGGCAACGGCTGAGAATGGCACTCCTCAAGTACGTTCAAGAGTGCTAGGACATGAAGACCACCTTGGACCACAACGATGAGATGCCCCCGCTCCAGAAGCGCTTGGCGGAGACGCTGATGACGCTCCTGTGCACAACTATCGAAGGAGAGTTCCGCTGCCACAATGCAGGTATCGATGCAGTCGCTGCCTACTGCTACTTCCAGGAGGGGGGAGCTACTGCCCTACCATGCAAAAGGTCGTTGACGCGACGGGCAAGTCCAATGCCGTCGAAGGAGACTAGCCCCTAGTTAGCAGCCGCCTAGGCTAAGAAGTAAGTGTTAAGTGACGTTATGTTGTTAGTGTTTACCGAGAAGAGGACTACTACCTGCTTCCTCTGCTTAGGGAAGCAGAGCTTGCCGTTCGAAAAGCATACTTACAAGTTTGCTAGTCTAGGAGACTTGACAAAGCACTTCAAGCGGAAGCATCTGGCCTACATCAGAGAAGGGGATCGGCTCCGGTATAAGGTCTGTCGAATGGGGCTACAGCACAAGCAGCATCTCCAGAATCATGCAGAGAACATCCACGGGACCGTTTCTTAGTACTTTAATGATATACCAAGAGTGCATAGCCACAAAGCTTGCGTTTGCCTTGTCTTTTCTTTCCTTCTGTGCCCTTTCTCGATTATATACTATTCTCACAGCGTGCTTCCTAAGTAAACTCATAACCAGTTATGCGTTTGCGAGGTTACTTGCTTGTCCTAAGTAGCTTTCTTCAGGGCGAGACCAAATTAAGCGAGGCCTTAGCTGCTGTGTGAGAATAGAAGATTGTTTTTAAGGGGGAGCTAGTTTGTAGGCTACTGGTATAGCCTTGCAGACCTTCTTTTGCTTGTAGTAAGCTTAAGGCCTACCTAGATTGAGTCAAGGCTATGATGGACATTGTATGCCAGTGCTTGTTAGGCTTCGACGTTGTTATTATATGCTCTTGATTTGGCTTGACAGTTGTTATATCCTGGATTAGTGAAATCGTCACGAGCAAGACATGTTACGATAAGAGAGATCAATTGAGATAGGATGGTGTAGCTTTTATTTCTTATACTTGCTTTGCATTTAGAATCTATCGTAATTTTAACCTCTCCCCAGCTTACTCCTAGGAATCTATAAGCTCCCAGGACTGCAGGAAGTCTTGGGACTCTCACCGGTCCTAGGAGGCGGCAAGCATTATGTGCACAGCGCAGATTCCTGCTATGGTTCCTTTGTGTTAACTATTTATTTATACTAATTACTTCTTCGTAGTATTAATTCTGTAGTACCAACATCTTATTTGTATTTGTAATTTTATAGTACCAATAGTCTTTTGGCACTAATTGTTTCTTTGTACCAGTTACACACTTGTATCAACCATTCTTAAGTATAAATGGTTATGTAGTACTAACAAGTGGTTTGTACCAGTAGTTTAATGGTACTATTAGCTTCTTGGCACCAATTGGATTATAGTACTAACTATGCGTTAGTACTAATAGTCTTTTAGTGCCAAACTAACTTTTGTGTCAACCATTTCCTGGTACGATAAGGGGTACAAGAAATGAGTCGCACACCCTTGCTAAGCGGTGAGCTCTAACAACATACCACTTTTACCATACAATCATGTACTATTTATTTACCCCCTTTTGCAGTATAGTACTACTCTTTCATTCATTCTTACACTTTTATTTCTTTTACTATGGCTTGGAATACTCTTACACATATACAATATAAGGATTATATCGAACAAGGTTATTCTAAACATGATGTAACTTGGAAACTTAGAGTTCCTCAATCTACAACAAGAGAATAGTTNAAAAAAGCCTGACTATATTTAGAAATCAACTAGTAAACCTTGTAAAGTCTCAGATAAAACTGTTAACAAGATAATTAATTGGTTTATTAGTTATTATAAGTGTCGGTTCACCTCTACGGTGAACGTACATCTCCAATATATGGAGGTAATACATGTTGATATGGTAGTTGATTGTTGTTAGCTATAGGTAAGTTCATACTGCGGTAGTTATATAAGGAGTACTGCTGTGCAGTACTGCCCTCCCCTACCGCAACCGAACTAGCCTTATCTTATCTACACATGCACTTAATCTACATGTGATTCTAGCCTACATGTGACCATGCCAATACTGGCAACAACTAAAAGTAATAGCAATTGTAAAAGTTGTAAAAACAATAGAAAAACAGTAGTAGACTGAAAAGACAGTAACGAATATAAAGGCTCTTGTAAGTACACAAAGGCATTATAAAAAGCTCCATAATTTTATCTTACTTTTAAACTCCTCATAATACTCTTATAATTCCATAACTTTTTTTWAGACCCCTATAACACCTTTAATTCCTTCAGTTCCAAGCTCTTTTCATTCTACTTATTCCATTATATGTAAGCTAACTTCGTTCTTGTCAATTAAGTCTCTGAGTACTCTACAAGCCTTGGATTTTGTCATAGAATCTGCAGGATTACTATTACCATCAATCTACTTAACCTTAATAATCTCCTGATGTTCATATGATTAGCATAGACACATAAGGTCTACCATAAGTCATTTCTCCTGTATAATACCCAATTTGACAAGGCAATCATACAACGACTTTAAATCAGTGTAAAGAATAAGTAGAATAGTCATTTCAAGGATTCTCTTAATAATCAACTTCAAGGCAGCCTTAATATCAAATCTATAAGTTATAGTATAAAGTTCTAAGGCTAATATACTTCTGATAACCCTCTTGCACTTGATTAAAGACTAGTAGACAATATTTCCCTTTATATTGATGTTTATAAGTACAATTACATATTTAATCTATAAGGAGAAGTTTGTATTATTTATAAAAGAAGCATTTATGAACACTAATAACTGAAGAGAATTATAATTAAGTAGTATATACTTAAGGCTTCTTTTAACATTGTTAATCTGTTATTATAAATGCTTGTTAAATGCTTTAATGTCTTTCTCTTAAGGATTGACCATCTAAACAATAAAGGAAAGATCAAAAGTAACTTCTAGTTAGCTAATAATAATTATATATACTTCTTAAGCTTTTTGAGTTATATACTAGTCTTTAAGTATTATTACCTTTTATAAGGTTTCTCTTGTACTGACAAGGTTTAATGGTTAAGAGTTAACAAGCTTAAGGTTCTTATATTGTTATTCCTAATTGAAGGAAATCAAGTTATTATTTAGGGTAATCAAGTTACTATTGAATTTAATCAAGTTATTAATTATAAGTATTTCCTTAACCTTAGCCTGAAATTTAAGCTTTTTTTTGCTTAATGTTTACAAAGGTGTTATCAGTTTAAAATAGTATATCATTAGTCTGTAAGCTAACAATTCCAAATCTAAAGGTATTAGTATACAATAAACAAAGGTTATATGTAAATTAGCTCATTTGAAGTTGTTCAACATAATAGTAATAATAAGTATTAAATTAATAATTCCTTACTTTAAAGACTTTGTATAAAGGCTTGACAACCTTTAAAACAATGTCTTCTCTTATGCTTAACTTTATAAGAGGATAAATATAAAAATCATGATTTAAGTCTATATTCAATTAGACATAAGCTTGTAATATATCTTATAAGTAAAGCTTTTTCTCTAATATTATAATTATAATAGTTAAAATCAAGTACTGACTAACTTGTTGGATTATAAGTAATTAAGTCAAAATCAAGTCCTTTTTAACATTATTATAAGCTTGAACAACTAAGTATAACTTTTCGAAGGCTAAGCTTATTCTAACATTCTTAACCTTATTAACAAACTTAGAATTAAAGATTCTAACACCTTTTAAGACAAATAATATAAGTATAACTTTGAATATACTCTTTTCAAGTAGCTTATTGATTTCCTTATGTTGAGATTCCTTAAATTACTCTGTTAAAAGTATAATTCAAAGTTCTTATTATATATAAATTATAATATTAACTATTAAAGCTTAAACAATATTCTTTCAAGGTTTGTTATAACATTGTTTAGGTAATTTTATAAGTATAATTAATGCTAGTTAAGGTTCAGCTTGAATTATATCCTTATCATATTAGATTTCTTAAGCATTTTATAATTGTTGAGTATTTTGTAATTCTTGAACGTTATGTTCTTTCAAGTATGATTTTACTATAATACTCTTGAACTCTGTAAGGCTATTTAGTAATTGTAGTTTACAAGTCTTGTTGTTCATTTCTAGCAACTTGAATAAGCTTTTCTAGCTTTTAATATGCTCTTCATTACCCTTATACTATATAAGCACATTTAAATTGAGTAGTAAGTCATGAATAACCATTGTTAAGAGTTCATTTTGTTGATTCAAGGCATCTTGTACTTATCTTTAAGCATGATAAGCCTTGATCTTGTTCATAGCCTTTTTAACTGTTATAGCTTGTTAAGCTACTGAAGGGGCAAGAGCATTAAGTTCTAACATACAAGGGAATGCCTTAAAGATAAGTAAAGTTAGTATAAGGTTGTTAAGGCTTACTATATCATTTATAACCTTGATAGCCATTTGTAAGGCTATATCCTTGTTGAGATCAAAGAACTTCTCAAAAACAATTTGATATGCTTAACATAAGATAGTATAATAGCATTTAACCTTTTTAATTGACCAGTGTATTTTTACAAGTATATACTTAGTAGAGATGTTTATCATAATAATAAGATGTTTGAAATCCTTGTTGATAAAGCTCTTACTAATGTTATGAGTAATTAATTCAGGAAGTTTAAGGTAAGTATTAATCTAACAAGTCTGTAAAGTATCTTAAATGTATTTTACAAAGATATTCTATAACTATTGAACAGCTTAAAAGTTTATAACTTCATTGATAATATGTAAAACAAGCTTGTTATTAATATATATAATATCAACTAAAATTGTATAATTGAATTTGACATCATCTTGAAGGGTAAACTTGAATCTGCTAGGTAATTTACTGTGTTTTTAATAATAGTCACAGAATTAAGTAAGGTGTTAAAGTACTTTATTGTTGACCTTATACCTTGAACACTTTAGAATTCTGCATAACCTTTTAACTAATAAGTAGTTAAAATAACAGTATAGACAACATAATTTAACTTTGGTTAAGTAGTATATATTATTATTAAAAGAGTCTATTAAGAAAGTGTATAAAGAGTTATCTTATAGTCAAAACATATAGTTAAAACATCGAATTACAAATATCTCATCATTAGAAGTAACAAGCTTGTTTTTAATATTATTGTAATAAATGCTTAAACAATCTATATCAGCTAGTAAAAGTAAAAATAAGGTGTTTACATTGATAATATAGAATTAGACCTTGTCAAAAGAGGTGTAAACATCAATTAAACTAATTAAACTTGTAATGCTTATTCTAAACTGTACAAATATACTATCTTTTATAGATTCATCAATTGAAACAGTATTGTCAAGGTTTTGGTAAGCAATATACTGATTATAACCAGTTATAAACTTTCTTAACATACTTATGTTGATTATAATATTATAAAATGTCTTTGATGTATATTTAAAGGTAATAATAATATTATATGTAAAGGGGTTCTTTTTGTTATAGTTTATAATAGTATGTTGAGTTGTAAGTACATGTTCAAAAGCATGATTGACAAGGAATGCTAAAGCTTTAATTGCATTTGTTGAATTGATAATACTAATAAAGGTAATGTAGTTTTCAATAAGCTTTTATATAGAAGTAAAGCCTTGATCTTTGTCATTCTTAATGATTACCATAAGTACTTCAAGGTCTTCAAAGTTTTTGAAGTCTTTAAGATCATTAAAGTTATTGTTATTAAGGTTTATAACTTCTTTACCTTTAAACTCAATAAGATATTGATGAAATATCTTGTTGAATTATTGATTAAATTACTTCTTAAAGTAACTTTTTGACTCCTTATACTCCTTCTTAATATGGTTATATAATATACAACCTTCTTTCTTATATATAAAACAGTATTTCTTATTGAATTGTCTTCTTAACTAGTTATTCTAGGTAAAAGGATAATAACCTTACTTATGATAATAATAATTTGTAAAGAAAGCATTAGTTTAAATAATATTATTTACTTTCTTTTATATTATAATTGATAAACATAAGTTGTTGAGTAAGTTAATAATAGTTAGTGATAACTTAAAACAAATATATTAATAAGTTAATATGTCTTGACAAGTAATAATCAACTTATTATAAATGAAAGTGTTATTTTATAAGGTAAGGTTTAAGCTATGTTAAAGGTATTATAACTTACTCAAGAATAGTTAAAAGTATTCAAAGGTTAGTTTACCTTTGTTTCAAGTTATAATTAACTTGAAGTTTACTTTATTCTACTTTAACCATATACTTCTCTTATATTCAAAGCCTTTAAAGTAATCATAAACTTTAATATACAACTCTTTAAAAGATAAAGTAGTTAAAGTATTATTAGCATAGAAGAAGTTTAAGATTAAGCTTTTTAATATATTAAAAAAGGCTTTTGCTTAAGCTTATTATAGTATATTAGCCCTTTTACAAATATCACGAAAAATAATAAGTTTAAAGTCAAAGTTATCTTTATTATTATTATACTTACCTTTTTCAATGTATATCTTTGTTAAGTTTGTAAACTCCTTCTTATGCCTTTGTACTTAATATAATAATAAAGAAGGCTTAATTTACAAAAGAATATTCCTTACTTGTAATAAAGGTAGTATACTTAAGTGTAAAAGGGTATTCTCTGCTTATAACAAAGATAATAACCTTGAACATATAAGTATGTTCTTTACTTATATTAATAATAGTATACTTAAATATAAAAAAGTTTATTGCTGAGTTTAAACTTTAGAAGCTCTTAGAGTATTGTATATTTCTTCTTCATCTTCCCTTAAAGTATTGATTAAAAGTAACTTTCTATTACTAAGTTTATAATTAATTATATTTAAGAAGGTTCAATTATACTTTTGAATATATTTGTTAATCTTATTATTAGTTTATTCTACAAGTTCTTCCTTTTTTNAGTGTTTTAATCATTATATATAATTGTTACAAAACTACGTTATCCAGGTTACTGGATAGCCAAGGGTAAGGTAAATGTTCAAGGACAACAGAAACATATAACATATAAGCAAGCAACTAAGTCTAAGGTAAAATCTAGTAATGTATTTAGGTTGAACATAAGAAGTTTACTTTTATGTTCTTACAGTATACTTATATAAATAATGAAATATAACAAGATCATTGGATTACTATAATCCCTTAATCTAAGTCTTTAGATCATTAGATCACTTTGATCTAATGATCCTAATTATATAACCTCTTAATTATTAAGTTCTTTATGTACACTTGCTGTGTATTAAGCCTTAGGCTTATACTAATTAGCTTGTTCAATCAAACCCATAACATTATCCCCTTTTTGCATTAATATCATCTTGACACTTAACTATTGTCATGAACAATCTTATTGTTTGTTAATCCATTTCTTCTTTTTNAATATACTACCAAAATATTCAAGTCTTAACAACAACAATTTACTAGAATGGTCATAATCATGAAAACACTAAGAAAGATTAAGTCTTAGTATTTATATTTAAAACCTCAAGATTGAAGTAATACCTTGTATATTCTGTGAATGAAAGGGACTACTATATAAGATAATTCTTAACTCTGATCATTACAAAGAGTATGTTTGTAATAACTGCAAATGTGATGGTGAGTATTTCTATATACTCTTTTAAGAGTCTTATAAACACAAGGACAAATGCCTTTCTTCTGAGCATAAGAAAACTTTTACTACCTTGACCTAGACTTCTTAAGCTTTGGCTAAGGCCGTTGCTTGTCTTGCCTGCTTAGATAAACAACAAGTTTTTCTTCAAAGGCATGTTAAGGAAATAGTACATTGTAATCTAAAAACTCTAGACAAACTAAACACTAAGGAGAGTAAAAAGAGGCAAAAGAAACAAAGTTCCTTACAACCCTCAGAGTTGTATTCTGCTAACTCAAGTATAACTTCCCCCTCTGCTGTTAACCTCTTCTTTTCTAACTTTATGATTTTATTGCTTGGAAATCCATTTTAGGATAAGTTTAATGATATTTCTTTAATAACTCCTTATAACCTATAAGATTAAAGGTAAATTCCTATCTGTTCTCACTTTCTAAATATCTTATCCATTTAACCAAGTATTGTAATTTCTTATAATGTATCTTATGACTAATGATTTTCTCAACTTTGTATTCTCTTTCCAGATTAACTTCTTCTAATATTAATGTTTAAGTGTTTTCAAGTATTAATTCAAGAAGTAAAACATAAAAAAACAAGATATATCTTAACTGTTGTTAAT
>NCSJ02000424.1:0-33572 GCA_002812745.2 Scytalidium lignicola | reverse complement strand
GGCCCCATTCCGCACTCTAAACCCTACAATATCATCATTTTATCCCTTAATCCTACACCTTCGCCTGCCATTATAAAAACAATATACTCAATTAAACAAGACAATATATGAAGATAAAAAAANCATTGTGTATGGTTGAACAGTTTACCTTCATGCCTAGACCATGGTCTGAAACCTTTCCTAGAACTCCGGAGAGCTTGATACGTCCTTTCCGAGAAGTCTACCCCACATAGGAGTACAACTTCCACACTCAACATCCAATATAAACCAAGTTTTGCGAATACTCATTCTGGTCGTAACTGAACCTGAGAGGCCGAAGGAAATTTCCCCATATCCCAAGCCTCATTATATGCGTATGGAGAATAAGGGCCTTCAACAGGGAGTTGGTCATACTTTTGGTGTGCCATGAATTTTTTAACCTTGATGCGCTCGTCACCAAATACATCAATCCACTGGTTCGTTGGTGTGCGAGCTGATATGCGATGTCCGTGACGCTCTGTAGTGACTGCTCGACCCGTAGAGGTTTGGTTGAGGAGCATCCGTAAAGTACCAATATGGACACGTCGGAAAAGAATGAAGGCCAAAGAAACAAGCAACATTAGAGTGTAGAGAACAAGGAAGCAGAATGCCGGGATTGCGTAGATGTAGTTGTACTTGATAGTATTGGTGTAAGGCGTTGCAGATACGAGAGTAGAAGATAAAGGGGCAGTCCCATTGCGAGAAAGCTGGCTCTTGGATCCCATGACGAAGTTGGCCATAAGGTCAGTCCATATGAGGTTGAGGATGCTGGGGGCTGTAGATGTGTCACTGGATTGGTTCTTCCACTTTAGAAACATAGGGTAGTTTGTCTGGCCAGAGTAATCGGGTAAACCGGAAGAACCGCTAAATGCAAAGTTATAGAGTTCGTTCAGAGCACCTGCTGGAGCCATAGCTCCTGCAGAACCATCTCCACGGCCAAGCTCAGCATATGCTCCACTTCCGGCGGGAAGATATAGCCATTCCCTTTGAATGGTATAGAGAGATGGTGAAGAAGAGTATTTAGAGGAAATAAGACCTCAGAACGGAGAGACATCGGCAACGTTGAGGCCAGTATTCTCTACTGCCCAAAGCGGTAGTGTTTCATTTGATGAATATGTTACCGGTTGAATGCCGGTGACAACTAGGTTAGAGATCGAAGAGTTGCCATTGATCTGAAAGGAGACATGCTTCACAGAGGCCTTGACGGTGCTCGCACAGGAATAAAGGGGTTGACTCCAATTGGTAAGTGGCTGTAAACGGGTGTTTGTAGGTCCTAAAATTGGATTTCCAGATGCATCAACCTCACTACCTGCCCCGAGCATTAAGCCTGTGGTAGCCATAATGGTGGCCATATTTGCATTATCCATTTGACCAAACCCTTGAGTCACAGCTGTATATGAGAGTTAGTAAATTTGTTAATCCATATACTTTTGCGTGCTATTGTCAAAGCGTGAGAGGCGAAGGTAGTGTTGGACCTAGACTCCCATCTCCGAAAGGGGTCACAGATATTTGATTTGGGACAAGAATATCAGTCTCGGTCCCTGTTTCATCCAAGCTATAGGTTTTCCCGACCGCTGTCTCGTCTCTAGTTTCATTAAAGTAAATCATGAAATTGTAGTCAGTCAACACCGCTCCTACCCATGCTCGGTCATAGAGCACAGGGTTAAGTTGAGTATTATTCATGTCAATGGTAGGATAATATTTTGGTAAATTGGTTATGCCTCCTCGATCTGTTATACGAGCGTCAAGAGCCCCACCTATTGGCTCTATAGCATAGTCAACTGTGACATTCAGATTGACACAGGAAGTCTCGGGCTCGATCCAGAGAAGGTCTTCTTCCCATACGAAGCCAGTATTTGAACTTGGGGGTATGGTATGATTTCGGAAGCCGATACCACCAGAAATAAGATCTAGTACGACTCCCTCCACGACTTGGTACTGGTTATTGAGGATCAATGATTGGTAAAATCTGGTCTCCCCTTGAGATCGCGGTCTGCCTTGATCGACCCACGGGACAGATTCGTTCGGACCAGGTCTGGTTGAATTGTTATACTGGATAAAGGATCGATATTGGATATCGAAGACACTTGATATAGTGTTGCCATCGTTGCTGGTACCGCTAGTGAAGACTTCGGTGATGTTTGGTGCAATTACAGAGGAGATGTAAGCATCGGGAGTAGTAGGGATGCCATACCACCCTGTGGCATTCTCAATGGTTTTATAGCCAGCATCACTACCGGGACAATTGAGTAGGATGTCATAGCCACATAACCTATTCGTAACATAGTCTGAATGAGATGTAGTCGCTTGTCCGATAGGAGAGTCATCTTGAGTATACTGGAATGGGACTGCCTTTGGTGTGGATTGGCTAATAACAGAAGATAGACCTAACGGGGTGACTGAACCGACAACACCTAGGAAAAGCACACCAAAACTGGATATTGTTGATGGTATGAGAACCCTTTTGCTGACCTTTCGCTTTGTCACACTATCGGATCGGAGGATGTAGGGCCATTTCGAGTTATTCAAGAGGCGGCCGAGGACGGACCTTGGAAACGAAGTCAAGATCTCGTTGCTATTCTATAGACAGATAGGTGCCGGGGGGGAAACGCATACCATGTTGCAGCATTATACGATTCGCTCAACACATCGACTACAACAAAGACCATAATCAATGGAAAGGATATTTGTGCTTGGAGCAAAGTTAGTGATCTATTATGCATCAAACATCATTGCCAAACTTAAAGTGAGAGCATACCAATGATAACAGCAGCATTGATTATTCCGGCAACTTGACCGACTGTGAGGTTTGTTGGAAGATGCATTTTGACTGTTGGTTACTGGAGTAAACGATTCTAGTGGTTGGGGGTTGTCGACTCCAGTATGGCAATCGAAGGAAATGGCTGATAGAAGTGCCAAAACATAAGAGGTTACACAGATTTAAGAAACTTTTAGGAAGGATCAAAAGACACTTTACAAGGGAAGTTCCTCAATTTGCTACTTTCATGCGTGGACTCGGAGTTGAGCAAAAATGCCCTGAGATTATCGATGGGGCAGACATACTAGGGATGCGCGTCTTTCATCTTTTAACTCTTCCGTTTTCGGCATCATTCAGAGAGGAAAAAAATTATAATGCCCCTGAAATGAAAGGAGGGTCCCTGCTCCGATAACTTGCAGCTATTTGGCTAAACTTGGCTTGCCTTAACGAGCTGGGTGTCGTAGTTAGTGCTTAAGGGCGTATTTGTACCTGGTCAGTTGGTTCCATTGTACTGGTACTCACTCACATATTGGTACTTATTCAAGTCAATTGATCTCTCTACCTATAAAATTATCTCTCTACCTATAAAATTATACAACCAATTCTGTTCCCATTATCGACCATGGTACAGCGAACCCCCAAACACAACCATACCGTAAACATACCTTGATGATCCTGGATAGCAGGTTGACGTTCAGCAATAAGACGTGTACATTCGAGATAAATGGAAGTATTGTCCAGCTGGTGTATCTTCACCTGGGTTGTTGAAAGTGTGCTTCCTTGCTCTGCATCTCGGCGCCGATCAAAGCCTTGATTTTCTGATCAGGATCTCGATTTCTTTAATATGTTACTGTAGCCTAAGACCATTACCGCTATATGGAGCATGCTGTGTGGATCTAACGGGTAAAGTAAGGGGTTGGTGTAAAGCTTGTTCCCAACAGAGCGTCCGCCAAGAAATAAGGATTGAGGACGGCAGCCATGGCGTTGTTGCTTGGTGAATCTCTAGCAAATCGGTACCGCTGGCATGATGAAGCGCCCTGCTTAATGAAACCATCGACGGAATTTTTCGTTTAAGCCAAGCCACCAGCCCTAACAAAGAAGGGTTGATGTCGATAGAATACATCCTGTAAGAGGGGTTCAGATTAATTTAAGCTTTGCCGAGTGGCTCAGGTCCCGCTACAGGTCTGGTTCCTGGGCTCTTGCATTAGGGTACCAGCACTTGTGCGGCACGTAGCTGCGCTGTGGTATGCTGTAAGGAACCCCCGAAGCACTCCCGACGCCCTGCAGATTCAAGGAATCAGGCATCCGTATTAGCAGCTCTTGACAGGTCCAACTACAAGCCACCTTTTTGTTCTGATGCTGGGGAATCTCATCGTTCTCTTCTCATCTAATCTTGAAAACCTTTAAATTTCGTATTGTACCGTATTTACCGGACGTGCTTACCTTACGGCACGCGAACCATACAACAAGTCGCTTTGACTATGAGCTAAACTTAGATCCATGGCATCTTCGGCGTAAGCAAGATAAGAGAATAATTCCGGTAGTTTCCAGCGAGTTAATGCAACAATCCCGATCAATGGTTCAACGAATAGCTTAAGTGAGACTTGGATTACTCGAAATGTAAATACCACTGCGTCTGTAATGATGAAAACTCCATTTCCCATGAGCAAAATTACAACCACCGAGTTGTTTCGTACCTTAGACTGGCGATCTGATCCTCTAATTCCGATTGATTTCGACGGATTGGAGCTTTTTAACTTGATTTTGCTAGCCTCAGAAAGGTTGGGGGTACTAATTATGTGTATACACGTGTACATCCACGGGGCATCATTGATTCGGGAAGAGGGGTAGTTCTTCAAGCTCAAGGACCTATTTTTCAGCTGCCCCTCATAATCATTATGACCGTTACACCAACGACTGACTAGTTACACACAGATATTTCTACTTCTTTTAGACCTTGATTCAGCCATGCCTATTCCAACCGAATGTGTTGGTATACTTAATCTTTTCCTCATATAAATGCACTGCTAATTTAACGTCAGGATCCCTCCCGCGGCCCGTGTGTGAGTAGTTCTTCGATGTTTAACGTCTTCTGCCATTGCGAGATCCGGAAACCTAACACAGTGTCATAGACCTTCAGCAGGCCTATGCTGACTATGATGCTGGGAAAATTGCCATTGCTGAGCTCCTGAAAGCTCAAGACAAGGCTGCTGAAGATAGTATCAAACGCATGGAAGCTACGGGCCAGGAGCTTGTCACCGATGGAAAACAGAGGGCCAGCAGCTTCGCGACCTATCCTATTACAGAGTTCGTTTTCTCTTATCTTGGCCTTATATCACAGAACTAACTTTTGCAGTACCCTGGATGGAACTGGACTCGTAGACAATATGAAAGCTGACGGCCAATACTTTGCCATCTTTGATGATGGGCATCACCGCCAACTCCCTCGACTCGTGAAAGGCCCTTTCAAATATAAAACCTTTGCTTACGACAACTTTAAGTTATCTAAGCCTTACGCCGCCAAACCCATGAAACAGGCCGTCATCGCACCATCCATGATGTACTTGACGTATCCTCTGACTGGAGAAGTCGAAGGCTATGCTAAAAGCGATTTTGTAAACGATCTAGTCGCGGAATGCGTCAAAGATATCCGTGGTTGCTTTGCAGCTGGCGCCAAAAGAGTGAGCATCGATTTCACTGAGGGCAGACTGGCGGCTAAGAACGACCCGAGAAACCCTTGGACGGGGGCCGCTTTGTTGAAGACATTTATTGATCTCAACAATCAAGTGCTGGCCAATTTCACTGCCGAGGAGCGAAAGGACATCGGCATTCACACTTGCCCAGGAGGTGACTGCGACAGTGTGCACTCGTCCGACGTCGACTACCATGAGCTCCTACCCAGCTTATTTCAGATCAATGCAGGCTACTTCCTCATCCAACTTGCAAGCGAGAAGGACAAGGAGAAAGTGTATTAAGAAATTGGTCGGACGATTCGGAGGGATGCGGAAGGTGTGAAGCAAGTTGCTTTCATTGGTGTAATCGATCCTCTTAATCCGATTGTTGAGACGCCAGAGCAGGTCAGGGATGCTTTGATTACTGCAAGCAAGTATATCGCGAAAGATCAGTTAGGTGCAACCGATGATTGCGGATTCTCGCCTTTCTCGATTGATGTTAAGCCCAAGCATGGAAACCCAGACTTTGTGAGAGATATTGCCTTCGAAAAGATTACGAATAGGGTTAAGGGGGTTGCTTTAGCTAGCCAAGAGCTGGGTATCTAAAGAACCCATCAATTATAAAAGATACAGATCGTATCTTTCTTTGTTTTCTTTTGTTTTGTTTCTTTTATTGATAAGTATATAATCCTGATGACAACTGCCAGTCCATAGCCACTCCTAAACGTTATAGTGTGGGATGAACGGTTCAGGAAGGTGGGGACCACGCGGATAAGCTGGAAATCAAGATTATCAAACCGTGGGATGGGGGTATCAAAGGCAATGATGTCCTTAAGTAGTTTAAAAGTTCAGGTCTCCGATTCATCATCCGGAAAACATAAAATAATGATTCTGTTGAACAAAATGATAAGACTTTACTTAGACATCATTTGAAATTGTAATTTGTACAATGTTAAACACGTTGAAAAGGACAGGGCCATGACAGGGCCATATTATTCTCATAGACAAGATTTCTAGGTTAGAATAATGTTGAGTTATGAGGTCGGTGTCTTATTCTAGAGACCGTTATATCTGCTAGGTATTTACAGTTTAAGATTGTAAAATCGAGTTACATTATTACAGTATTAGGTAATGATGTTATCAGTTCCTCGTCTCAAGACTTCAAGTTATGAGAATTAGAGTTGATTACTACATTGTGAGGGCCATCTTACAAAGCTTACTCATACAAATCACAATAGGTAATCTACATATTGTCGAGTCGAACTACAGAACTAGCTTTACAGTGACCTCGGCGTGGCTAACTATAGCGATTATTAACTACAACGTCTATAGTTACAGAAACTGCAGTTATAGTATGTTATAGTAACCATACAACTTATATTGCATTATAATTGTAGCTATCAAAATAGTGTAATGCACTATAGCTATGGTAACTATAGTACTAGAGATCTATTATAATTAGTATAGTACAAAGCACTTGTAGCTTAACTGGTAAAGTTGATTTGAGTTCGGGGTGATTTGTACAATAGGCGGTATTGGTAATTTCATGTGGATATAAGTGAAGCCTTTAAGTAAACATTGATTAGAGTGCTTTAGAGTATTACAGCAGGAATTATATTAGTGTCAGTTAAACACAAGCAGGATTTTCATAAAATCTTCAAATTTTNGAATTCAAATAACGTTAGTTCTATATGAAATTGACTGTATGACTTGTCGTAAAATAATCATATAATGATGGAATCGTGTAACTTTATAATATCATTCCAGATATATTCGTTTCTTTATATTCTCCTCCAAAAGATCGTCAACGATCCTTGATAAAAATGTGTTTAAAAGGAAGATCTTCATTCACATTGAGCCCACCAAACGGAGGTGGCAACGCATTGATACGGAGACTGGCATGCCGTTGGGCCCGTGTAACCTTCACCACCACACTGTATACTGTTAGAAAGTTGAATTTTTCATAATAGAGACGTGCTAAGAGAGAAGATGGGCTATTTTCTTGAGAAAGTACTAACCTGGCCCCACTGAGGAACTGTTCCCGTCGGGGTACCTGTTGGTGGCGTCGTTGAAGTAGACGAAGTACGCGTGGTAGTATTTGTAGAAGTTGGCCCCACGGTTGTGGAGGTCGTTGTGGGCTTACTTGGCCCCGTGCCTGAGCAAGTGGAGCCAGTCAATAGGATGTTATGAGCCTCCTGGGCATAGGTACAACCATCATTGACGTTCGTATCAGAGAAGCCGGCGTTCCACATCATCACACCCCCGAATGAGGGATCGCTCTTATATTCACCAACGAGTGTTGCAAGCTGATCCGGCGTGATATAGTATGTCTCGCCGCTCGGGGCACCATTGGCAGCCAGCGGAGCAGCAGGTACGCCGATAAAGATCTTGGCATTGGCAGATGGGGTGCCGGCAATAGTAGACACCCACTGATCATAGTTAAAAGGTGCGTTACCATCAAAACCAAGAGCACAGGGGTGAGTATAATTGTTATTGTTGTAGAACTGAACCCAGAGATAGTCAAACGTGGCATTGCCTATGATTATCCCCATGTTAGGCTCAGGGATAGGACACTGAGGTGCGCCAGTGATGTAATAAGTGTTGCTGGGGTCGGAGGCAAAGTTGGAACGTATCGTAGAGATCATGTAAGGATAGTACTGGCTGCCTTCGTTAACCTCGATGTCAAAGTCAAAGCCGTTAACGAAGTTGTCTCCGAAGGGCCGCTGCACGGTGGTGTTGCCTGAGTTCCCGTAAGACTCCCATATATACTGGCCGATCGTTTCGGCCTCGGCCTGTGATGATAAAGAATACGATCCAGACGCGCCACCAACTGACAGAATGATCTTGACACCAGCTGCCTGGCACGTGGCGATGGCTTGAGTTAAAGCCTCGCAATTCTGACCTTCGCCTGAAGTGCTGATGAAGCACGACTGCCCAATTGTGCCGGACGGGATCTCGTCGCCACGACCAAACTCGTACAAGAAGGCTAGGACGAGGATATCGATACCTGAGGTGGAAGTGCAATAGGCGGAGAGATCGTTGTTCTCAACTGTCCCACCACCGTTCTGGCCCCAATAGACAACGTTCTGACCGCTGGGCGACTGGCGTGAGGAGAGAGTGTGTGGCGCTGCTGATGCTGCGCTGGCCATGAAGCCGAGGCTAGTAAGTAAGGTGGGGAAATGCATGTTAATAGAGATCGGTAGTAGATATGTAAGTATGTACAAGAAAAGTATAGCTAGCTAAAAGGAGATGCACGATCCGTCAAGGACCTGAAGGAATGTGATACAGGCAAATATGCTCTTGGTGAGGAAGGAAGAAAGAACCAACAGTAAGAGGACATCACGGTATATACTTATACTTCCCTGAGAACAAAACCATGGACACCACTTAGGCTCAGGAGGTGCTCTGGTGGTTCCATCTCAATCAAGCCTTGGACGGCTCTAATCGCAATACACTTACATATATGGAAGGAGACGTTACATGGTCACACAGAGCGGGTGGTAGTCTCGTGATGTAGTAGTCACTAACAAGGCCCCTTGAGTCTATCGCTGGGGGTAGCAGCGGTAATGAAAGCCGGAGACAGTTCTCGATAAAGAACTTTGGACGAAAACCACTATACAGTATCAGGGGGAACTGGCTAATAAGATGCGACGTTCCTGGGACTAGGGTCGTGCCTTCACGGCGCCGCTGCCCACTCCACATCTCCATTAGCCACCTAGCATCTTTGCGCTATAACTACCCTTGCAAGGTTGAGGTGAGATGTGCCGTGGAATTTCGTTTTGCCTGACCCTAGAAAACAAATCATAATTAAAAATGGCGAGGACGTGATGCTAGGGGCATTATTAATGTGTTTTCACAAGTGCTATTGGCAAGGAAGCAAGATAGACGGGTTAGAAAATGGGAGATCAAGCTTTCGTCTGATCATAAGGGAGGCACATGCGCGCAGAAAGGGGCGTGAAGCTCAGGAGAATTAATTAAGCTCATGAAACACTGGCAGTGAGATGATGCAACCCACCAGTCACCACGGACTTTTTCTTTCAACCGAGATCAAATAAGCCATACACAATCCTTGAAACGTTTACTTAGCTCTCTCAGAATGGTAATGTAGCACAACGTGGCGCTATCTTGGCACACACAATGCTTCCCGTTCTTTTGTGATAACGGACGATCGACAATCGATAGAAAAGGCAGGTGGCTAATGTAGGATTGGGCGATATGAGGGAGGGGGAATAATTCGCGATGGTTACACTAGAGACAATGCCAGGCTGCCAGACGAGGGAACCGTTGCATCCTTGAATCTATATGAGATGTTAAAACAGATGCATATTCTAATGTAGGTCTGAAGTTGATTGCTTCTGTAATAATTGTTTTACAGCGACGTATTTGTCGGGTTGGGATTAACTTGCACTGGAGTCTTTACTAGGGAGACTCTCTATATTTGGCTCGGTTGCATCTTTCCAGATGAAGCCCCCTGAATAAATCCACCTGACACCTAATAGTCGGTTGCGCTCGTACGCTGTTTTATCGCTGACCAACTNACCCAGGGGTAGTTGNCGCCAAAATTCCATCACCTTCCAAAAATCCCGTCACCTTTCGCGTAAACCCAAACATTAAAATCACGTACTTGATCTCGCGTTTATACTGCAATTACCATACATTTTTGAGATTAAATACATTTAATCATGCCGAGGACTAATTCTACTATGAATGATCAATTGAAAGAAGCTGTTCAGTGGTATCTTGACAACCAAAACGACCCTGATAATCGTGCTACAGTTACAGCTACAGCAAATATATTCAAGCTCAAAGTCAACACTCTCCGCAAAGCAATTCAATGTCAATTGACCCTTATTCAAAAGGCTAATAAGCCTTGCGGACGTCCTTCTTTCTTAAAGCCATACCAAATCGAAGCTTTATGCACACATATTCAAACTCAAGCATATGATGGAAATCCACTGAACAGAGCTATGGTTATAAGGGCAGCTACACATCTTAATAACAGTGGAGAAGAGCTATTTAGGACATGGTTACAATGATTTTTAAAGGATAATCTAGCTTTCCATATTATTACCACCAAACCAATCAAAAAGGAGCGAATTCAAGCTTAAGATAAGGAGGAAATAAAACAATGGTTTTTGAAATACAAGGATTTAAAGTACGAAAATAAAGTTGAGAGGTATGATATTTATAATATAGATAAAACAGACTTTTGGGTTAATGTTACACTTGGAGAGAAGGTTATTGTACCAGTAGAAATTAAAGAGGTAATTGAAATAGATATATTCTCTTAAGTACATTCTTTTGCTAATAAATTATTAGCTTTATGAAGGTACCTTTCAGAATCGTAAGTCTGTCACTATTATAGAATATGTCTTAGCTAATAGAAAAGCACCTATTCCACTTGTTATACTTGTTGAAGGTGTATGGATTATGGAAAGTTGAGTATAAGAGAACCTCCTTAATCATATATACCTTATTTCTACTGAAAAANGTTTATACAAATAATAAGGTTAAAGTTATGTAATTACAATATTTTATCAAATATTCTAAAGTAAAAGAAGGAATATAGCATTCACAAAAGTGTATATATATCAATTCAAAAACAAACTAACTAATCAAGAATAAGCTTCTTCTTGTAAATGGTCATGAATCTCATGAATCTACAGAGTTTATAAAGCTTGTTACAAAGTATCATATTATTCTTTTATGATTTCCATCATACTTTATGTATATTATTCAACCTTTAGATATAAATGTATTTTGACCATACAAATATTACTATAAACAAGTTGTCCATGAAGCTCTTATACACCTTGAATCTAAATATACAATTACTTTTTTTTTTTTATAATTTGAATGAAATTTAAAAGAAAANCCTTTATAGAAATAATTGTACATTATACTTTTTGTAAAAGTAATATATAGCTAATAGAAGTAGAGAAAACACTAGTAAAATTATATGTATATTCAACTCTTGATCAGCTAAAAGAACTAGAGCTAACATTTCCAACTCTTCTTGTTATACCAAAAACAGTATATTATAGTATTCAAGCTTTAGAAGAACTTGAAATATATATTCTAAAAGTATTTTCAAGTTCTTTAACATATTAGTACTTATTAACAATAAAAGGCATGAAATTTGTACTTGATTATTTAAATCTTACAAGCACTGAACAATCTTTAAGAATATTAAATTAAAAACAACTATCAGAAGTCAAAGTAAGAAGCCGAAAAAGGATAACTAAGTCTAAAGATAAAGGTTATGTTATTGATCTTCGAGAATAACTTCATATCAAGAAGCAAAAGGAAGAAGCTACTTTACAAAAACAAGCTCAAATTACTCAAAGGAAACAAGAATCACAGATTAAAAAGATATATCTTGAAGACCTGAAGGAGTAGAGAGCAAAGGAAAAGGAACAAAAGATTGCAATTCAACGTATTACTCAAGGGAGGAAGATAAAACAACACTTAGTGCCAGCATATTTATTAGTAGAAACACCTAATAAACCAGTTGATCCAACAACACTCCAAGGAACTACAATATCTATAAACGAAGAGCAAGAAGTTGATTTTATATTGGATAGCACATACAACTTTCAATCAAGCCAGTATATAGCTGTAGAGAATGTTGTTGAGCGGCCTGGAACAGTAGTAGATGATCTATGGGTAACAGATATTACCTATACTACTACAGCTACAGCTACAGCTACAACTACAACTACAACTACAGCTACAAAACCATTATGGTTGGATCAAGATTTTATGGAATTCGAATAGTAAATACATCAAAATATATATCCTGTTCTTTATTCAGATACAAAGTGTATAGAAAATTGTATGGCTCGGCTATCGCCGAAAGGTGACGGGATTTTTGGAAGGTGATGGAATTTTGGCGCCAACTACCCCTGGGTAGTTGGTCAGCGATAAAACAGCGTACGAGCGCAACCGACTATTAATAGTTGATTCGCTCGGACGTGCGCAGTTTTATCGCAAACCAACTACCCAGGGGTAGTTGGTTGCAAAACTCGTTCGCTTCTCAAAACTCGTTCTCTTTTCGGAGATAGCCGTACCATACAAATTACTATGTAATAGCTATTTGCGCGCATACTTCTAATTATCAAATTGAACAAAATCTTGGTCCAACCATGTTAATTGAGTATCCCCTTGATCTTGGTTTACTGTTTCAGTAATATCTGATTCAACGCCTTTAATCGTTCCTAACTGGCCAATTGGATTTCTATGCGTACTTTCTAGTATAAAGTCAATCTCCTTGTTATTCGAATATATTGTAGCTGTTCTCAATTCATTTGGATCGATTGGTTTATTAGTTGTTTCTTGTCATAAATAAGAAGGCACAAGGTGTTCCTTTTTCTTCTTTCCACTAGTAATATGTCGAATTGAAGCTTTTTGTACATGTTCTTTTGCTTTCTATTCCTTCAGATCTTCAAGATATATCTTCCTAATCTGAGCCTCTTGTTTTCGTTGCATGGTTTTGGCTTGCTTTTGTAAGAGAGCTTCTTCTGCTTGCTTTTTCTGTACAATCTTCTCCTGGAGATTAAACATATGACTTCTATCCTTAGATTTAGTTATTTGTTTCCTACTTTGTGCTTTTGCATTTGTTAGCTCTTTCTAGCTTGCTATCATAATTGATTGCTTAACTTGAGTAAGATTCAAAGAATCTAACATAAACTTTGTACCTTTAATTGTTGAAAGATGTTGTTGTGCTGAAGGACTAGAGAAAACCTCTGGAATTCGACTTTCAAGGATCTTTAACTTTTGAATACTATGGCGTGCAGTAGTTAGTGTTGTAAGAAGCTAAGGGAGAGTAGGTTCTGATGGTCAATCTGGTACAGAATAAGATTGTAACTTTGAAACAGCTTTTTGAGTATTAATTGGCCATATACCACTATCTTGAAAAGCATGGCGTATAGTCTGTTCTGTGAAGGTTTGAGTTTGAATATCTGTTAGATCCCTGAGAAAGGAATCAACTGAATATTCAGTTTCAAGCCGTTGAAGTGCTTCGTGTACAGCTTTCCTATGATAATGCTTGTATGGCCTAAAAACCTTTACATCTAAAGGTTGCATAATATGGGTAAGGTGTGATGGAAATTGAAATGGAATGATATGATATCAATTAGCTAATTCGACGAATTCAATTGATTCATAAGATTCATGGCCATCTAGGAGAAGGATCTTATTTCTTATTGGTTGGTTTGTTTCTAAATCGATATATATATGCTGTTGTGGGCACCAAACTCCTTCCTTAGCTTTTGAAAATTGGATAAAGTGTTGTAGTCATAATATTCCAATTTGATTAGTTGAATAACCTTTCTCAGAAGGGATAATATATATATCCTTATGAAGGTTCTCTTGTACCCAGCTTTCTATGATCCATACGCCTTCAATGAGTATAGTTGGTGGAATAGGAGTTATGTTATTGGCAGATACACATTTAATAACAGTGAGAGATTTGCGATTTTGGAAAGTATCTTCATATAGTTAATAATATATTAGTATAAAGATGTATTTAATGAAATATATCTACTTCAAATACCTTGTTCATTTCGATTGGTACTATCACTTCTTCGCTAGGTGTAATACCTACTTGAAAGCTTGTTTCATCTATATTATATATATTATGCCTTTTAACCTTGTTCTCCTACTTAAGATCTTTATATTTCAAGAACTACTGCTTAATAACCTCCTTGTCTTGAGCTTGAAGTCGTTCCTTCTCAATTGGCTTGGTAACAATAGTATGAAGTGTTGGATTGTTCTTTAAATATCTCTGCAACTATACCATAGATGGAAGATCTCTATTACCATTAAGATATGAAGTTGCATGTAGGACCATAGCTTTATTCAATGCATTTCCATCATACGCTTGTTTGTGTATATGAGTTAACAGAACTTTATGCTGGTATGGTTTCAAATAGTCAGGGCGTCCTTTAGGCTGTACAGGTGGTTTAGCAGGAGTCAATTGACGTTGAATGGCTTTCCTAACAGTGGAAACATGAAGCTTAAATATTCGTGCTGTAGCTACAACAGTCGCGTAATCATCAGAATCTTGGTTGCCAAAGTACCACTTCAAAGTATCCTGAAGTCGTTGTGCATGAGATTCTGCTGTTGTAGGAATAGTCCCTTCCATTGTTGTATGTACCTCGATTTAAATTTGTATGGAGTTTACAGTGTAAAATGTAATGGAGGTATGCGACAATAACAAAAAACGCGAAAGTGGAACGAGTTTTGAGAAGCGAACGAGTTTTGCAACCAACTACCCCTGGGTAGTTGGTTTGCGATAAAACTGCGCACGTCCGAGCGAATCAACTATTATGCCGAGTAAGTTAATTCGAGACCGATTAGATCAACTTTAACGCCGAGGCAAATCTACTTGAAATCGGCCGTCCCGGATTTTATGCAGACTACTTCCACTCACATCATCTATCATGATGACAATTATATTAGAACACTGTAACTATCGCATGCTACAATCACTATAATTGCTACTTTTTGCAACCACCATCATTATAACTGTTGCTAGTATAATTTCTCTACTTTTTTAAGGTGTTGCCATAGTTATCACATTCGAAGCGATAAAGCTGATAATTTAAATGCATTGACGGCTCTCAGATACTAGCTACAAAAGACTCAAGATAGAATCCTTTAGATGAATAAGCCATGAGACTACGATAGGCCTCTTCTATCATGACCATGACAAGAGTGAGGTGAAGACCCATCGGATATCGGTGCATCTTGAGCGTAACGACCCTACCCAACGAAGTCTGAGTGATTCAGGCTACTTAGCGACTTACACCATTTTATTTATTTTTACAGTTGTAACCTACGTTTTACGCCTTTTAACCAAGCAATTTTATAGAAGATAATAATCTTGCGCTTAGCTATAATTCCACAAAGAATAGCTGTACAATTTAGCGTATATTACATGAGATTATATTAATGTTACACTCTTTTACAAGTCTTGTTATAAATCTAATTGAGAAATGTTAAAAAAGAATCAAGTACTTATAAATGTTATGAGTTCAACTCTTAATTAAATCCGTTAGTTATACTTTGAATTGATGTTTTTAATTTCTATATAACGTGAATCACACAGGCGTTTGTTCGGTATACTTGTAACGGATTAGCGATTGATTTGTGATGTTAAACAAGATGGTGCAGTATTAACAAAGACACGTTTTAAGTAGGAAATATTTAACGCATTCAGTAGACTTAGTTCTGCTTGGTGCACAACTTCAACAAATGACCTTCTCTAATCTTCCGGGATGAATTATAAAACATGGGTGTAGGGTATTATTCTATTAGCAATAATTAGAGGTAGCACAAACATTTACATGTGCTTAAAAGTAGTAGAGGAGTAGTTACAGTGACCATGAAACGTGCCGAAAGAGCATCGTGGCCAAATTGCTCTTTCTAAACCGTAGACGGCGAGAATCAGATTTCAATAATATGTCTTTTCTGAATACAGAGAAAATAGGTCCATTTACCAAAACAGTAAACTTATTTTTACTCTCTTCAGCATCAAAATGTTTGATAACCTAGAGACTACTTAACGATTGCATCATCCCCTTTGTCTTTCTCTCAACCTTCACTCGTACAGGGCGAATTGTGAGACGCATTGATCTTGCGAAACAGCTACATCATCCAATGGGGATAACTACACAATTATTGCCCCCATCGCGATAGTCAGACCTGTGTCAAATATCTCGAAACTATCTTGGAAATAAAAGATGTACCCTAAGGAGTGCTGGATATTAATCTTACGGACATAGCTATCACCACAATAAAGGGATTCGCTATATCCATACCACAAACTATCGTTGTGTCTGATTAGGGAAAGGGCAAACTTTTCTTCTAGAAGGTACAACTATTCCAATTAAGGTTCTATTGCAATACTATATTCCCTACAAAGATAACTTGTAGTATGCTAATGAATTACATTACCTACGGTTAATATAGTTCTATATAACATAATCTTCCGGTTCATTGCTGCTAGAAGAGGCACTGTCAGAGGGCGCGATGCATGTTGCTTGGGCAAGACTGACGGTTTACATGATATTATAAACATTNGGGGGGGATACACAACTATTTGCAGGAAAAAAATATGCTTAGAAATGGCTAGTGGATTATTCAGCAAAGAACATTTGTAAGCAGCGTGGTGGGTATTTTACGAGCTTACACGACGTATCAGTTATGCTTAACTTAAATTGATTATACCACATTAAGAATAAAGTTGACTATAAAGAAGATCTTTATACCTAAAATGCAGTAGATCTTTATAAATTACTAGTTATTTACTTTAGAAGACGCTTAGAAATAGCTACTTGATTGTTCAGCAAACAACATTTGTAAGCAATGTAGCAAGTTAGCTTGCACAGTAATATTTACTCCTTTGTTATTTTATTCAAATGGTCTCGAATATAAAGATTTAAGACTAATTCTAAGCTTAATTTCATTGTTCATTGCTACTTGAAAAATTATTGTAATCTAGCAAGATATGTCTGGCTATAAGAACTTCGCAATTGCTGGTACTGGCGAGATTGGCACGCCAATCATTGAGCAGTTGCTGGCACATAGATCAGATGGGACAGTTTCCACGGTAGTCGTGCTCACTCGTCAGGCATGTACTCCTTTCCTGTACGCGATACACGCATCTGATTTGTGTGTTACAGAGAAAGGTCAACGAGGAGCTTAAAGCAAAAGGAGCGATCTTCCGAACGGTTGATTACTCCAAGCCAGACACACTTACTGCTGCTCTTCAAGGCATCGATGTTGTCATAGTCGCCGTCACAGTGACTCCAGAAGCGCTGAATGTTCAGTTTCCTTTGGCCGATGCAGCGAAAGAAGTTGGTGTCAAGCTGTTTGTCCCCTCAGAGTTCGGCAATCCTACGGAGGGAAAGACAGGTGGAATGTGGGGGATTAAGGACGTTGTAAGGAAGCATCTCGCCAAGATAGATCTACCATACGCACAATTCTTCAACGGCGCATTCATCGATTGGTTCCTTGTCAACCACCCAGAGCATGGTGCCTTCGACTGGCCACACGACAGAGTTGTCGTCAAGGGTACGGGGAACACCCCCATCTCATGGACCACTCAGACTGATGTTGCCCGATACGTCGTCTACGTCCTCACAGAGCTTACGCCCGACAAACTGAAAAATGCGACATTTGCGATAGAGGGTGAGCGAAAGACACTCAACGAGATCGTGAAGGAGTATCAAGCCCGTACTAGTAAGAACCTGGCAATCACGTATGAGTCGCCAGAGTTCTTGGAGAGGGCGGTTAAAGAGCATCCTGACGACTGGGACAATGGTCGTATTAGGCTGTTGTACTCAGTATTAGATAAAGGCGAGGCAATTACGGGTACTCCAGATGAGGTCAACAAGTACTGGCCCGAGTTCAACCCGACCAAAGTGGTGGATGCCATTCTTGCGAGATGGGGTTCCAACTAGTGGTGCTAGGTAATATGTAGATTTCGTGCTTGAGTGCTTGCAAAGGGCTCGACATATACTTGACGATAATTCATTATTGGCTTAACATTTACCCTACGACCTTGCTAGACAATAATGGGAGATCTATTTGCCGTTAAGGAAACTCATGTTTGAGCCCCCGCTACTGTAAGCTCTTTGATAAATCGAATAAGCAAGTTTCCTTGATTAATTAGATGGGCTAGGGGGAGCGGGGAACTCATAGAATGGTTAAGGCCATCCTTTTAATAGTCAGTTAGTCCTGTACTCCTATGAGTTAAATTAATACAAAATTACCGTTAGAAGGAGGTGCTGGTGGAATTGCTGTTGCAACTACAATTAACTATAGATGAGAAGGATTAAAAGCCCCAAAAAGGATCAGAGGGCCATAACATGTCTAAAGTTGTAGATAAAGAAATTGAATACTAAAGGGTAAACTCCAGGTAGACATATAATTGATTAAAAGGGTTGTCGTTACTAGTTTGAAGTTGGTCGGTTTTGGTTACTACGAAGATTGCGGTGTTTAAAAATATCAAAAAAGCTGCCGTTCTAAAAACGATATATTTCCAACCTGTTATTACTGTCACGTTCTTTACTCACCTTGCTAACAATCACTCTGCGTTCCTGCTGGATACCCCGGTTCTCTATTATGCCGTGCACGTGGAACTAACCCATGCGGCTGAGTTCAGCCGCTGGTACTCCTGGCGGCACAGAGTATTTTAGGAACCAATAGTTAGAAAACGTGCGTTGACGAAACGAGGAAGCGTGAGATGAAAATCTTCCGTGCAACCTCGACCGTCTCTCAGGGCTCAAAGACAATGATCGCATTGATTCAAGGAGAAAATTCAACTTAAGGGTGCAAGCGATGGTGCTGGATGAGATTATTGTGTACGGAGGTATAGTCTTCCGGAAAGTATTATATCTGTAGCTGCATACACTCCTATCCTAGAAGGACTGCCACTAGCAACTGATTTAAACGCTATGAAGTAACCGCATTGCCATATTGACCTCGTACCACACTGATTTATATGAAGAGAAAGTCTAGATCTTAACAATGTTATAGTAGTCTACAGTACAAACTCGCCGCCAGCTACCCGTAACTTACAACCAAAATTTGTTCTCTCTTTGTTATTGGGCAGTTAACAAGTTGTCGGCTTTTAGCATCTCAGCTGAAACCTGGCTGCAGTTTATCTAATCCCTAAAGCGTTACGAAGACAATCTATTAACACGCCGATAGGTCGGTGTGCTGTAATGTTGTACTTTCCATGGAGTTTCTGCGTGGATCAGCTCTAGTGAGGTTGATGGTGTATAGCAAACAGCCAATAGGATCTAGATAACCTATGTTGACTTCTTAAAGTGTCAACATGGAGCGTACCTGTTGACTGTCTGTGCAACTGTTCATGAGACTGAAAGAGACAGGGGAAGCTCAGCTCCGCTTATATACCGCATGCCCGGTACTTACAATTATAACTCTTTCCTTGTTTATCATCTAGAGATCCATGGACTTAGTCCTTTAATAAAATTCGCAGCACCAAAATTTAACATAAATTCGTACAATACACTGTACTTTTCTCGAAATGCTTTCTCTTAACATCTTCATAGCTTCGCTTGTAACTCCAACTGTCTTCGCCTGGGGTGACGTCGGCCACCGCACTGTTGGTTATCTTGCGCAACACTACCTGACCCCTGATGCTTCGCAATGGGTCGATTCTCTGCTTGCAAATGAGGATGGTTTTGATATCTCAGATGCAGCTGTTTGGCCCGATCAAATCAAACGCAGACGAGAGTACACAGCTGGCTGGCATTACCTTGGTTAGTTACTATTAGAACTCCAGCCACCATTTATTTACTCTGGCTGACTGGGAAAGAGATGCCAACGATAGTCCACCTGAGTCATGCAATGTGAACTATAATAGGGATTGCCCACGTGGAGGGTGTGTCGTTTCTGCCATCATCAATCAGGTAAATTATAACTGAATTTTGAGCATTATATCTTGCTTTTATACAGCCAAACTGACTCTGTTCCTGTAAGACATCTCTTGTTTTAGACACCTCCCAGGATCCTATGGTCCAAACTGAAGCACTAATGTACCTTATTCATTTCATTGGCGATATTCACCAACCTTTGCATGTTGAGAATGTCGATAGAGGAGGCAATGAAATCCATGTCTGCTTCGACCACCGATGTGCAAAAGCTGAGAACTTACACTCAATCTGGGACACCGATATAGTGCATAAAATAAATGGCTTAAAGCACTATGAAAAACATAATGAAGAAAGGGAAGCAGCTCAGAAGTGGGCTGATTCACTGTTCGCTGAAGGACAACGCAGTCTAAGAAAGGAGTGTGATGATATCAATAATGCGGAAAGATGCGCTATGGAGTGGGCTAAGGAGACTAATGCTTATGTTTGTAGCTATGTCCTTGCTAATGGTATCGACTGGCTGGAAAGTAATGACCTTGGAGGTGAGTATTATGAAGGTGCTGCACCTATCGTGGAAAGTCAAATCGCAAAGGCTGGCGCTAGACTTGGGGCATGGCTGAATGCTCTTGCTGTCACAAGTAGCTCATCTTCTGGCTTGGTTATACAGGAGGAGCTGTAATAGATAAAGATTTGATGCAAGCTAGATATTTTAAGGAAGCTGTCCTGGAGCAAGTTCTCATTATTCTGAGCAGGTTCATTATCCTTCGAGCTATCCTTGTCTGCTACTCCATATTTATCGAATTAGGATATAGTAAGATGTATTTCACTATTTGATTGATGAAGAACCTTGGCTAAAGTAGTTATATATCTACTCAATGATTGTAGCGCCCTTAGAATGAAAGCTAGTAATGCTGTGAATTCGACTCAGGATAGAGTTAGCTATAAAGTTGTCAGTGGACTGCTATTACGGCATTTATCTACGACATCTATCCCTAGTTATATTCACTGCTATTTCGTGTATAATTAGGTTCACAATCCACCAACCACTTTTAAATCGTTTCCCGTGCCTGAATTCAATGAAAGTTGCTGGTAATTTGAGAGAGGGAAGTGGAAAATATAATGAGATATAAAAAACTATTAACGTGCAGAGTAAATCAAACTGTTGAGTGAGCAGAGTTTTCGAGATCCTTTATTAAATTAATTGGACCTTAATATTTAACACTTTTCCCTCCTCCATTTGTCCTCCCCGTTTCATATAATTGAACATATTTAAACATATAAGCAAAAGACCATGCCTACAACAAGACATCAAATTCATCTAAACGCAGGTACCCAACTTTGTCAAACGTAGTGAATCGATAATGAGCCACATAGAGTAACTTCAGCAAATAGTTCCGTTTTCAATAAAATATATACCTTTTTCTTAGAAATGGATTTTGCTAGGACCAACCAAATTCTGTGTCTACTTAGACTCAACCACCGGTGCATCAAAGACATAGTTCTATGGCTCGAATATCATTTTATAATCCCTTCGTTTTTTACAAACTTGTGTAGATATAATGCTCTCACAGTATATATTATTTTCAAGTTTATTACAAATCTTCGCCATTTCTTCAAGTTTTGGTGACACCAACTTGGGGCCATGAGATGCATTGCTCTAATTTGCAAAGACACTCCAACAAGGCTAAGGATTAAGATATCCGGAATTATTATATACTAACTTTTCTTTTGCAAGTTAGTCTTTAAGTGTGCGCAGTTACCACTTTAGTCTGAGCTAAATGCTCTCTAAGTACTTGATTATTATATAGCCAGCAAGCAAATGATTTAGTTATTATTATTATCCATAAAAATAGTACCTTAAATGTCACACCATGTTTTGGACATTCCGAAGCACTTAGACCTCGATGAAAAACCTCATCAGTCTTTCAAATCTCCTATACCTATTTCAAATTCAGCAGCACTACTATATCGTCGACGGATATCCATAAGAAACTCTCATAACATCCTACAAACCAAGTAAAGTACACAAACTAACCAGTGTATTGGGCAGGCATTTAAACAACACTAGATGTCCCCTAAATTCAAAAGAGGCAAGGCGCCTGAATGAAACTCATTTGCTTAATAAAAGAATTGTAACTATCTTATAACAAGCTTAGAAAAAGTCAAAGTGATGTTTACAGTCAACCCAAGGAATAACTCTTCGAGCAGAAGACCGCTAGCTGAGATATCTGATGCAGCAGTGTGGTTCTCAGCTGGACGCCAACCTATTCACTACGCAATATATCCCACATCTGAGCCAAACCAACTAGCCCATTTGAGCCAATTGTAGGTACAGGCTATCTTTAGAACAATTTGTTGCTAACAAGCGCCACCATCCACCATTCAAAGCGATGGAATATCCAGCCTTATGCCTTAACAATGTTGTGAACGCCGCGGCAATGTGTGGAACACTTCGGTGTCTCTTTTCAGTGTCTGTACGCCACAGCACGTAAATAGAAGCATGGGATATCTCTCACTGAAGGGAAATATAGCCTTGACTTCATGATTGGGTGCAAGTCAGACATGAGCACCCTTCACCCATGTAGAGCTTGCCATGACGGACGCCCATTTGACGGATTCTGTTGAAGTTTCAGCCTTGGCTGCATATTCCGTATACCTGTATCACATTTCTAGCCTTATTTCAGCTGTAGAAAAAGCAATCGGTGCGCTACATCCCATGTTAGCTCATGCACGCCATGTCTCAAATGTTCTCGACAAAGCTGAGCTTCAATTAATTGGAATCAAGCCTTGCTTTTCTCTCTCTTGCAAACCTTGTTTACCCAGAGCCTCATGCATATCTTCACTCAAAGAAGAAAACACAAGCAGTCACGGATGACGAGACTCAAGGGAACATGTCATATTCAACCTATAAATACAGCAGCCTTGAATATGATTCTCGTCCAAAACCGGACTTCTACGAGTCGTATCTTTTACTCTCAGTATCATAACATACCCTTCGTGGATAATTATAGTTGTAGCGTTCTATGGTCAGGTAAAGATATGGAAACGGGCATTCCGGAAAGCTTGAGTATACCGTATCAATATGATAACACAAATGTTCCTCCGACTGGCCAAAACGACAGCGATTATCTAAATACCTCTTCTCAGTCAAATGGTCATCAACAAACGCCAAGGAACGACATCAACATCAAAGGTAGCTTAAATGCATCTGGCCAGGTACACGACAATGGAGTTGATCCCATCCCCGCGAGGTGCCTGGCCGTCGAAGTACTGAATCCATGTCATCAACGTACAAGTTTCCGCGAAGCAACACATTTAGAAGCAATAGTTCAAGGAACATAGAGGAAACAAAGCAGGAGATGGTAAACGCCACTTTTAGCACGAATACTACCAGAATTTAGCTGATGAGACCAACCAGCCCTCGGCAGTTAAACGAAAATGGAATTTAGTGATTACCAAAGTGAGGAAGAGAGAGAAGGTATCCTGATAATTCACCATCTCTAAGATTTTAACCTTCTAACTGAAGCTCTGAAGTTACGCAAGGTCCTTGAAACAGTCTTCAAAAAGGAAGGAAGACCATGTATAAGATGCTCTTCGATGAGGCTCACGGAAGACAAGTTCACCATAAATGAATATTCTAAACATCAGCGGATGACTCGGTCGAAAGAACCTGGGAAACCGGCTGTAGAAACCTTAGTGGAGAATGAAGACATGGAATTTGGACCAAATGGTTTCAAGCTTGGCACCCTTGAGCAAATCCATGCACGAAATAGAGAATGTCCATTTTGCAGACTGGTGACACGCTCATTACATGAACAGCCGATAAAAAGTCACAACCCTGACGTTCTAATCACTAATGAAAGCGTTGAAGACTGGCCAGAGAAGAACGCTATCTGCTATGCGAGCTGGCAGGTTGATGGAAGAGTTCTTATGCGGGATGCTCATGGGAATATCAGCGGCTCTCGTGCATGCACTCGTCGAATCCGTCTTCATTGGGATCGAGAAGACTTCTTTGACAGCTATGTTGTTCTGATGGCGCAACCAACTCGGGAATCTTCAGGGTTATTCCTAGGCCAAACACTGCAAAGCGCTAGAATCGATCCAGCTAAGATTAGGCAATGGACAGAGTATTGTGTCAATTCGCAAGGATCCAGATGTCGAGGGAAACTTACTGATTTCTCTAAATGGAAGTCTTTTTTCGGAGTCGTCGATGTGAATGATATGCGGCTAACAGCCTTGCCTAATGGCAAGCGGTATGTTGCCCTCAGCTACATGTGGGGATCCGGTCGAGTCTTCACAACTAAAGAGGAGAATATCAAAAGCCTGTTGAGTCATGGTGGAATCCGCAAAAATCTCTCAGCACTGCCTCGCACAATCCGTGATGCTATTGACCTTGTCCGTGCCCTAGGAGAACGATACCTTTGGGTAGATGCACTTTGCATAATCCAAGACAGCAAAAGATCATGGACACTCAACTCCAGAGTGATGGATCTGGTTTACGGAAGTGCTTATCTCACCATATGCGCTGCTGATGGACAGGACGCAAATGCTGGCTTGCAAGGGCTACATCCATCTGTCATACCAACGCAGATAATTGAACAGTACAGCCCCGAAGTTAGACTTATGGCTACTCAACCTGCCGAAAACTACATTCGACAGTCAGTCTGGAATACTCGCGCATGGACTTTTCAGGAACGTCTACTTTCGAATCGAACGCTTATTTTGGTCAATGGCCGTGTATATTTTCAGTGTCGCTGCACCGCTCGATCAGTGGACATCATAACAGAAGATGATTCGGCTGGGTGGTCTATTGAGTTTATTGACTCCCCTCTACTTATGCTGCAACAGCTTTCCGATTCGCCACTATCAGTTTATAAGAAGGCCCTTGAACTTTATATGACAAGGAGCCTTACCTTCTCTAAGGATATTCTTGCTGCCTTTAATGGAATTGGCAATCAAGTGTGTAATGCACTCGGAGGACGTCTCATCCACGGCCTGCCTTCATCTCATTTTGACTGGGCACTGTTGTGGGAAGCAAGAGACGCACCAGAACGTCGAATAGACGAAAGTAAAGATCCCGAAATATTCCCTAGTTGGTCGTGGTGCGGCTGGAAGGGTGAAATGATGGAATATAAACCTCACATCTTATCCGGTTGCGAGGAGAATCTCGGAGATTGGCTCATGAATCATACCTGGATAACATGGTACATCAGAGATTACAATGGGAATCTGAGGCTTGTCTGGGACGGTGATGAGAGCAACCAGGACCCAAAGCGGAGAGATAATACATGGCAGGGCTATCATCGCTTCAAGGACCTGGAAGCCGAAGAGGTGAATCAATACGACAAATATGGTCGATATCTCAAAACAGAAGAGCGCAAACTACCACGGTCCGAGTTCAATCAAATAATTTCCGAATGTCCTTACGGAGTGAATATCATAGAGAGCAACTCCTCCAGTCACTCCATCCGGAACAGCCCAGAAAGAGACCTTCCCTATCTCCAATTCTACACATGGTCTGCCTTCTTCCGAATCCGAGAAGAGGCCCAACATGACTTTCGCAAGAAATTCCAACGGTACAGTATCTTGGATTACAAAGATGATTGGTGCGGCACTATCGTGCTTGAACGGTTGTGGGCTAAGGTTCTAGATCCGGAGAAGCCACTTGAATTTGTAGCCATTTCAGATGCCAAACATTTTGACAAGAGCGAGTATGACGGTTGGGCATATTACATCCCAAAGGAAAGGATGCAGAGCACATGGGATTTATATTATGTCTTGTTGATTGAGTACAGGAATGATATTGCGTACAGAGTCGGATTAGGAAAGATGTTTAAGGACGCGTTTAATAATTCTTGCAGGTTGGAGGGAAAGCAGTGGAAGGAGTTTGTTTTGGAATAACTGGGATCACAGAACTGAACATCGTAATAATGACTTGGCAATATGAGTTAAGTAGTAAGCAGAGTGATGCGGGAGTCTTTATTATAGTTCTTGTTGACTGGTAGTTATCTCAATGTATGGCTTATCTCGAACCTGACATATGGTAAAATATAACCCCGACTGCGCAGCATCCTCCTATCAGTCAAAGTCTTATCAAGAACACTACAATAGCTCAAACAGAGATAGAGTTGATACTCATCCTATAGTGGATAATGAAGATGACGAGGCAGGTGCACATCGATATTTGCCATTCCACTATTTTGATTTAATGGCGGGAAGTAGTACAGGATAATAAGCTACGTCTTTTGCATTATAATATAAAATACTTACTTGCCTAGACCTGACTAGTGTTTTTGATTACTGAGCTCTTGAAATCTAAAATAAGGTTAATAGGTGAAAGACAATACCAAGTGCTTAAAAGGGCTAAACAACTAAGGTGAAATAAGTGAACAGAGCCTAATTAGTGACTGCGTAAAACAGTTAGGCTGGCTAACTTATTCCTTCTCTGAAACTTCGGCATCCATAGTTCGGGGCTTCTGTAATTTGACATGTAATCTCTCCTATTGACTCTCTTAGTACGTTAATAGTTTGTAACTAGTTACACTAAGGGATGACTTTGGCATATATATTTCTGTGTTGGTTAATAGACGCTCATCTATAAACCACGATCTTTTCACCGGAACATTACGGATGACGGGTGGTAGTTATGAGGCAGCAGTTTATATAAATGCCGAACGCCAGACTGGCTTGACTTTATTTAGGAGATATAAATTAAATATTAAATCTGCAAGGGAATCAAGAAAGAATGTAATAAGTATTCTTTAACGGAATCATTAGCTTACTAATTCGATGCATTAGAACATCATATCGTTCGTTCTTGCACAGGAGGTGATTTAATATAAGTGTTTTATTAGTGATCTTGAGAATGCTGTTAAATTTGCACGGTGTGGTTGTTCCAGATAATGTTGCTTCTAACTTTTCTTTTTTATACATGGGAATAGTTTTAATTGACTATTAAATCATATATGCAATTGCTGTAATTACGGATCTGTATTTTCAGGTATGCAGGTGTCGTAGGAATTGCTTCCTTGGGCCGAGTGGTGTAGAGGCTTTCCCTAAGACGGTATTAATTAAGAATTAGGCCCCGAAAGAACGGAATCTGGGGTTGTGTTGTGTTCCTGCAGCCATGCGCCATAAGCCTTCTCTGGGGCAGGTGGAAGGAGTTGAAAAACATTGGTTGTTTATTATTACCTGTTCATCTATTCACCTGGTACAGACATGCAGTTAAACCCAGTAATTTCAAGTGTAGAAACAGAGACCATGCAAGGTGCTACTTCACAGGCAGACGGAATATGCAACATTCAATTCGGAGTAGTGCATTGAGCTTTACGAGTCGATGTTTACGACATCTCCTCTTGGTCATGCTTGGAGAACGACTGCAAGTCACAACTAGCGCCCCTTCTCATCATCTAGTCCCACGACTGACGGTCGGCTCACCGGGTGTCTCGCCTTAATCGGGGAGTAAATAAGTTGCCGAGTTCAGTTACTAGGAATGAGTCTGGTTGAGAAGACATCAAAATTATCACTAACGGCGCCTTTCCCTTAGTGAAAATTAGGTAGCCCAGAGAAGAGACGCATTAAATAGTAAAAAATATTTCATTTTCCAACTCATTACGTTCTTTGTTTGCTTTGCTCTTAAGTAGATGTCGAATGGAGGGCAATTTATGTATTCAGAGAGCTTCGAAATTCAAGGTCTAATATACATGGAGTAGTGGTCAACTTACAGTAGTAGTAATTGCCTTAAGTGATTGCTACGGCAGCCACAGTTAATATATTCTTACTTTAAAGTGGCATATTCACTGTTCATATTTTGTATACACGTATTTCGCAACACATCATCTGCTTTTTTGTTTTGTTGCTCAGATTGAAAATTTCAATTTTGTCATTCGTACAATAAAATTAGTATTGTACGGAATACGTAACACGTAATTTCCAAGGGACACCACCTATATGTAATGTAATGCATCACCCTGTGATATGATTACCGGTAGCCACGTTTTTGCTTGATAAGGTTATCTGAATTAACAGTACTGTAGTGAAGAGCGGGGAAGGAGGCTGATGTCTACGGTATCGTAATATGTGCATGTTCCGCGAGAATTTCCACTTTGAGTAATCTGATCGTTATAATTTCCCCGATTCTTTGCCAAAAGCCACAATACTACATCCGGCCCGTTTTGACCCCGGCAAAGCGGGCACCCTTGTGTAATTAACCAACTTAGGAAGATACTGACTGCGTCCTTCTATTGTAGTTGGAGCAAGTGCATAATAATACTTTTTTACCCGCAACCACTCTACTGCTTAATTCCCTCAATATACGCTTGACGGAACATTCTTTAGTATTTGTTTAATCATATATCTCTAGGAGATTAAAACCCGGAACTGCGAGTCTCGTGAAGATAACCATATCTGGAAAAGAAAAAAGAAGATCATTACTTCTGGATGTGAGTAGGACTTCGAAGTAGAAGGAATGATCCAAGTGTAAGTATATACAGGTCAAATATGATATTCAGCTTTTGTCTCTATGGAAAACATTAGCCACTAATATCTCAGTCCTTTACCGCTTCTGTTGCTACCCAAGAGTTGACGCAGGCAGTTTAGTTCCAATGCGACTCTTTCGGATATTAAGATTAACATTAACTTCTTTTTAAGACAGGGGACGGCGAGCCCATGTGTATAAATACTAGTGAGTCCTTCCGTTGATGAATTCCCAAGTCGTCGATCATCTTCTTGTTATTGTGAATAAGGTGTCATACAGAGCCCGCAGCCATGGCTCTCAAGGCCTCTGTAGCTTCCATAGCTACGCTCTTATTCAGTAGCTTGACTACTGTCGCTGCCCTCCCTTCAGTTGAGGGTCCAATTACCGGAGGAAGTCGTGGCTACCCCTTTTGTACCTATCTTGGGAATATTACCGAACTTGGATACGTTGAGGAGGAATACTTTATTAGTGGTGAAGCTACCCGGTACAATGTCATTGGCAACTTTACCGTTGATGGCCACTGGACATTAACTCCGAACGACACCCTTCCATACAAGACCCGAATTTTAGTCCGCCGTCCCATCAACGCGAGAAAATTTAATGGAGACGTTATCCTCGAATGGATCAATGTTTCAGGTGGCTACGATCTGATGGTATCCGATGGCCCTGGGGTATATGAGGCCGGATATGCCTTTGTTGGTGTTTCAGTTCAATACGCTGGGCTGATTGGGTTTGCGCCTACCCCTATTGGGCTGACCGAATGGGATCCTGAGCGTTACGGAACGTTGAGCATTCCTGATGATGCTCTTTCCTATGATATTTATACCCAGGCTGCTGCGGTTCTTCGACATGGAACCATCTTAGGCGGCCCCAAGCCTAATAATATCATTTCTATTGGAGAGTCTCAGTCTGGGATTAGAGTTATCGCCTATGCCAACGGTGTCCAACCTCTTACCAACGCATTCGATGCTATCATTCCAGTTATCACCGCTGGAAATTCTGCAGATTTTAGCTCTGTCCCGGCCACATCAGGCCCCCCCTCCATTACGACCTATCCCACGCAAATTAGGACAGATCTCACTATCCCCGTATTCGAATTGAATACGGAGACCGAGGCAATGATATATTATCTAGAAGGCCTCCGTCAACCCGATACCAACCTATTTCGTTACTGGGAACTTACTGGAGGCTCCCATGCCAATACTCCTCTTCTACAGATAGTCAATGAATTGGCAGCTCGTGATGGGCTTCCTGTCGCAACTATCCCTTCCAACTTGGATACCATCAGCTGGTTAACAGCTCTAGACGCGATTTACCCCCTTGTCTCGAGATGGGTCACTCGAACAGCCGTAGCCCCTCCTGAATTCCCTAAGATGTCGATTCTCTCGAATGGTACTGACCTGGCTAGAGATGCAAATGGTAATACCATTGGTGGTATCCGCATTCCTGATATTACCGTGCCCATCGCGGCATACGACGGTGAATCTGCCGCGTTGTTCGGTACAACAACGCCGTTTTCAGCGGCAACGCTCAGAAGTCTCTACCCTACCCACTCTAACTATGTCAACAAAGTTGTAGCAGCAGCAAATATAGCAGTGTTACAGAAAATCATCCTTCCTTATCGAGCAGAGCAATATATTCAGACCGCTACAACAGCGAACATCCCCCCCTCATAGGCGAAGGTGTGGGTGCAGTTGGGTGAAGTAGTTGGGATGTGAAGTGCTCAAAACCAGGAGATAACCCATAATTATTTGCCTAACGAGTAGAGGCGGTAGGGAGACGAAGGGAAATTGTCTTGATATTTGAAAGGGAAAACTATGGATAGGATTAAGTAAGGACAGCAAATTTCAAATCCGAATCGAGTTCAATTCTCCAGAATGAGCATCTAATTATATCTTTAATGTGATCTCTTTAACCAATCATGTAGAGCAATAAGCAGAAAAGTGACTAGGCAAGCAGCCACCCCGACAGTATTTTTATTGGCTCCGTATTTAAAGTCATTACTAAACCATCTAGTTAACCCTGCTCTATAGATAGAATTTTGCTCTCTATCAGCTGCAGACGTAAGGGACTTTGACCCTCTAGACCGGGGCAGCGACAGCACAATACCACAAGGGCACAACAGGTACTGTACAGTGTTATACTGTACTGTTAACTTCATGTGCTGTAAGTATCTGTGATCTACCTGGTGATTACCTTTTCGTCCTGATACGATGACGGCTTCGACAACGCTTCCCAGTGGGCGCCCGGGAATGGCGCTGGGCGGGGTTGGGGGGAAGGGCAGGTATAGGCGGTGATGTCCCGCAAGCATCATCTACAGTTCAGCCTCTCTATTTCGGTACGTACCAGGAAACTAGCTCATTAGTACACGTGTAGTCATCAAATTACTAAAAGAGTACGGAGCCAAGTTTAAATTGCCCCTCTTTGAGAAGAGTAGAGTCCTAATTAGGTCGCCTGCGGTATTTCGGGGTGTTCTAGTAAGCTGCTATTACTGCAGTGGCAGTGTCTGCACATTCAGACTAAGCTGACTGTGGTGCTGAAAATACAGCCATTATTTCATCTGATCGAATCGGTGTTAGTGGGTAAGCATCAAAACGTTAAAATACTACAGTAGATGATTGTGCCCGTGTTTCTTCTTAAGGATTGCCAACATTGGTAGGATATTGCTATTTCGGACCAGTAAGTGCTTGTTTGGTTAATAATGCTCTATCGATACAGTACAGTAATAAAAGGGTACGTACTGCAACGTTCCCCACGCCAAAAAATCGGTAAGGCCCTAAGAATAGCCAATCCAGCAGGTACCAAATAGTTGAGGCCAAATCGATGAGATCTGTAGCCTCAATCTTCTTCCAGTCGAGCCCAATATCTCCATCGCTATTATGGGGAAGATTAGGGGTGTAGAAAAACTATATCTACGCAGTATGTGGATCTCTCTCTCGCAGGGCCTCATAGATTCTATACATATAAAGGCTCAACATCCACAGCTTTGGAGTCTTCAGTCTTTTCTTCAATTCCATACATTTCAAACCTTTTGAGCGAGAGATCGCTCCTTTCAACCTTTTTAGAGCACCAAATATTTTGATTCTTTGTATATTCATAATTCTCATATTCTCTTCTCAAATCAGAATGATCGCCATTCAAACCACACTTCTTGCTCTTGTGGCCGTCTCCCAGGCCCATGTGGTAGGATGGGCAAATGGAATGTATTGCAAAGGTGGAAGCAATCCTGCTGTCGACGAGGAAAACAACGACTTGGCGACAAATCCTATTTTTCAGGAGACATTCGAGAACATGTGGTTCCAACACGATCGTGGATGTGATAAGGCACCACCTGCTGATGGAGAGTTTCTTGAGCTTCCTGCTGGCGGTCAAGTTATGCTCGAATTAGCGCACAATCGCGGTCAAACAACGTTGTCATTCAACGGACAGTTTGCTGGAGAGTGGCCTGATGGAAAACCACACCCGGAGGATTGGAATGGAAACAACATCCCCGGAGAAGGATGTATTCAAGACGATGGAGCTATGCACACCTCTAACCAGAGCACTGCTGCTGGAACTGCTCTTGCTATCAGCTACAACTCTAACCTTGAAAATGTCACCTTAGAGAACTTGGTAGTTTTTTCTGTTCTTCCCAACACCCCCTGGAAGCGTGAGGCTTACTATGATATCCCTGCTGCACTTCCTGCTTGCCCAGAAGACGGTTGTACTTGCGCATGGCTCTGGGTTCCTAAAGGTTGTGGTGAGCCTAATATCTATATGGCTGGATACAAGTGCAAGGTCACTGGTGCTACCAGCACTGCTCCTGTTGGAGTTGTGAAGGCGCCTACATTTTGTGACAACGACCCTTCGAAGTGCCAGGCAGGACCTAAGCAAATGATTATCTGGAACCAAGCGGAGGCCAACAATGTGGATGTGCCTGCTGGGTCGTCTCCAGGATACAACATGAAGAATGGTTTCGCCTCAGGTAAGTGGCTTGTTCCTAGTTCTTTATTTATATCACCTCGGCATTGTTAACATATAAATAGGTGCGCAAAATGATATTTTCGTCACTGGCCCAGCTCCATCCAGACGCAGACCATCAAAGCGACCATTTGGCAAGCCTGCTTAAATGAGTAGTTGAGAGCGATGGATATCTAAAGGAAGATCAAAGCTTGTGGTTTACGGTGAAAAGAAAATGTGGTCTTGTGGATTTTATTGGGAAACATTAGCGGGTGGTGCGATTATACTCTAATGTGATGTATAAAGAAATTATTGTTGGTCATTGTTTACCTGCATTCTTTAGTCAAGACACCATTGTGACCAGTATACTAAGTATATATAAAAGCGTTTTCATCACTGTCAAGCTAGCAATGAATAGATCCCAAATAATAGAAATTAATGCGGCATTGTAGTTCTAGCAAACAGCCTAGTACCCTTAATAATTATCTTGACATGCAGATTAGAGCCTCTAATGTCAGCAAGTTAGAGATTGAAGAGGAAGAAAGGAGGGAATACCCTGAAATCGACAATAATTACGCCATCCATGCAAATAGTTAGCATCACCTCCAGTTACGTTTTTACTGTAGCCTCTCCTTCCTCTAGAGAGTCGATATTCCTGGTCTAAACCCTAATGATAATGGTGTCTTTACAAATCGGTGCTGCGCCCACTTTCACTGTCCGTAGGGGGCGGGTCCCACCTCGGCTGCATCCTGAAGATGACGGGGCCGCGTGGGAGTGGCCAAATGCGGCAGGTGGCCATCCTAACCAGGCCCTCGAGACTCAATACCTGTACGCGGTGAGGGCTACGAACCTACAGCATAGTCTGTAGAGCCAAGATTGAGTCATTCAGCGATAACTATCTCTCCGTTCAGCGATAATTATTCCTTCATTCAACGATAATTATTTCTCCATCAACAACACGTCAACGCGTCGAAAATCAATCTTCCGAACTTCCCGAAATACCACAGATAGAGATAACCACAACACCATCGTGAAAGGGCTTGGTTCCCCCTTTCAAGATGTATGTTGTACTCCATTACGATGGAAAATGGACGTGGTGAACTCACTTTCCTGCCTGACAATTGTTTACAGTCTCTAAGATTGATCACGACGACAAAACGCGTCTTGAAGGAAGAATAACTATTAACAAACATACTGAGTTACGGACCCAGATACATCAACAAGCATCCTCATACAGTAGGATGAGGAACAGTTAATCAACCCCTACTATAAACAGACATCATAACAAGGGATGGACCCTGAGG
>NCSJ02000423.1:0-33670 GCA_002812745.2 Scytalidium lignicola | reverse complement strand
CATTAGATTCCGATGAATCCAGTGAAGGAGGATATTATAGGTTATGGTAATTAGTATTTAATTTGTGTGCGTTTACCATACAAAAATAAGAAGCTGCCACACTCGCTTACCTGCCACACTCGCTTCCACCGACTACGAGCGAATGTGAGTTTTGTCGGGCAATGCGTGTGCCTGAGGCCCGACGATTATATTGATGCGGAAGCAAGGCCGCTCCCGTCGCTAGCGCGCGTACCTGAAATTCCATATCCATCACATGTTCGTTCTTTTGCCCTGATCAAGTTACGCTACCAATTGATCTTGCTACAGCCTTTCAACTAATACAGTATGCCTCCTCGAAAGAAAACCAAGGGCGCGGCGCAAGCTCCGTCGACGCCAACAGTGGATGAAGATGCGATGGATATCGACCCTGCCCCAGAGGAATCAAACAAACCTGCCTACGATATTTTGAAAGATCCATGGACGGATGAGCAAGAGACATCGCTCTTCAAGGGGATTATTAAATGGAAGCCGGCCGGTAAGTTTTAGGCTCTATGGTTTTGACGCCTAGCACAATTGAAGCTTATTCTTTACTAGGCATGCACAAGCATTTCCGTGTAATTGCGATCTCCGAATATCTTCGAAACCATGGCTATAACCCAGAAGTTCATGAACATACACGCATACCTGGAATTTGGGAGAAGCTAGGAACACTCTACAATCTTCCGATAATTGATGAACGGGAAAATTCATTTGATTACGAGGATGATGTTGAGCAGAAGTTCCTGGAATTCAAGCTTCCTGAAGCCGATTTCGAAGATTTGATGTGGAATAGAGGCAAGACAAGAGCAAGTGAAGCCCGATCATCACCGCCACAACTGAATAGATCACCGTCTCCACAAGCTGGCAGAAAAAGGAAGAAGGGGGATACGGCCAGCAAACCTCGTGCTAGTACTGTAGACGACACAGATGAAACCAAGACCTCACCGGCGCGCTCTCCGCAACCAAGGATAAGCCGATCGGGAAGAGGAGGAAACAGATCCTCGGGAAGGACAAAGGTGGAACCTAGCTCGAGACAGCCGAGCAAAGACACGACAGTTGACGAGGACGAGGAAGACGACGGTGACGAGGAGGAGGAAGAGGCTGAGGAAGAAGATGGTACGCCTTCTCCAAGGGCCTCGAGGTCTAGTGGTAGAGGTAGAGGAGGTGCTGCAAACAAGGTTCAAAGTTCCACGAGGAAAAGCAAGCGGAAAAGATAATATTCCTTGAGAACTGACTCGTGTACGTCCGTATGAATGAATAAATAAATAAGTAAATACTACGAACCGAATTGTTCACTAAGCCTCAAAATAACTCTCACAAAAGTGAGCGCGCACAAGTACTTACGTACTGTAGATGCGTTTTGAGAAATTTTGCCTCTGCATAACTCACTTGCATCATGCTCCACATCGTGGTCTCTTGCAATCACATGCTAGACCATATGCGCCTGACCACTGCAAGCCTGAAATATCAGGCTTGAAGAGTGTACGTACTGTACATACAGAAACACAAAAGATGCGTGTTGGAACAGAAATGTAGTACGATCTTGGCAGCTTAGAATAATGCTAGAGAACACAGGACAATAAAACTGGATCCGAACTTCCGAGGGTCGTGGCTCCTTTATGCCGAAAGGCCTCAAGTCCATCATAGTCTTTTGCCACAAGAGAGGGAGAGACCAGTGACGTGGGGTGGCTGTGGAGAGTCCGTGGAGCGGTCTTGTACGGGCGTAAATTGCCCTGTTCTTCCCACGAGCCTTGTACCTCGGCTCGTTGCTCGGTCAAGCGCGGATTCAGTAACCTTTTGCCGATGCTCTCTCTCTACACTGCCCTGGCCAACCAGACACAGGAAGGACTGTAGTAGATAATCTCCACCCAGTGGTTTCTTTTCGAGAATTTCCTACAACCCTTTGACTTTTCTTCTCCTCTTCCTTATTTCCTCCATACGACGTTGGGATGTTGAAAGTGCTCGCAAAGGGACGCACGCAGACCTCGGTGCTTAGGAGCAGTTTCACCTCATCTCGACTTCCAAGAGTACGCGCAATTCTCATGTTTTCTAGTGATCCGAGCTTGTGACTGACTGGTAATTGCAGACCGTGGGAATGGCTCCGATAAACAAAAGGAGCAACAGCTCGGCGTTGCCAGCAGGTATGTTTGAGGAATCTGCCCCGCATTTCTGCGTGCGCTGATTTCAAGTCTACAGGCTACAAGGAGGATCTTTCCAAAGGCCCTATGCTACGATTTGAAGACTCTCTCCCCAAGCTTCCCGTGCCAACTCTGGAAGAAACCGCAGCGAGGTATCTGAAGTCAGTCCACCCGCTGCTCACATCTTCAGAGTTTGAGAACACAAAACAAGCAGTTACCGACTTCCTTAAGCCCGGAAGCTTTGGTCCCAAGCTCCAGGAGAGGTTGCTTGCCCGGCAAGCAGACCCCAAAAACAAGAATTGGATCTACGAATGGTGGAATGATGCAGCGTACCTCGCCTACCGTGATCCCGTAGTGCCATACGTTAGCTACTTCTATTCTCACAGAGATGACCGAAAGCGTCGGGATCCCTCTAAGCGTGCGGCTGCATTATCCAGTGCTATCCTGGAGTTCAAGAAACAGGTTGATGCAGGTACTTTAGAACCCGAGTATATGAAAAAGCTCCCAATATCCATGGAAAGCTACCAATGGATGTTCAATGCATGCCGAGTACCGGCTAAACCAGCAGACCACCCGGTGAAGTACCCAGCAGCCGAAAACAAACACATCATTGTGATTCGCAAAAACCAGTTCTTCAAGGTTGTGTATGAGATTGATGGCAAGCAGCTAAATACCTCTGAATTGGAGCAACAGTTCAAGCAGGTCTACCAGAAAGCAGAAAGAGTGCAACCTGTGGGAGCACTCACCTCTGAAAACCGTGATATCTGGACCGATGCCCGAGAAATACTGTTAAAAGCGCATCCTTCCAATGCTAAGACTCTCAAAGAGATTGAATCATCGTCTTTTGTGGTCTGCCTGGATGATGCTTCGCCAGTCACACTTGAGGAACGAGCGCACCAATACTGGCATGGCGATGGGGAAAATAGATGGTACGACAAGCCTCTGCAGTTCATTGTAAATGAGAATGGAACGTCTGGCTTCATGGGCGAGCACTCAATGATGGACGGCACACCAACTCACCGGCTGAATGACTACATCAACAACCTCATTTTCGGTAACAAGATCGACTTCTCGGACCCCTCTATCCGCTCCAACCTTCCAGAGCCAACGGTTGTTAAATTCCATATTACCAAGGAAGTCCAACAAGAAATCAACCGCGCCACAAAGGACTTCGTAGAACTCATTGGGGCTCATGAGCTCCGTGTGCAAGCCTATCAAGGTTACGGCAAGGGCCTTATCAAGAAGTTCAAGTGCTCGCCTGATGCCTATGTCCAGATGATCATCCAGCTGGCATACCACAAGATGTTTGGAAAGAACCGCCCAACCTACGAATCTGCTGCAACACGTCGTTTCCAGCAGGGACGAACAGAGACCTGCCGCTCTGTATCCGACGAATCAGTGGCATTCTGTAATGCCATGGCTGATCCTGATGCGGATCCCAAGACCATCGTTGATCTTTTCCGAAAAGCTACCAACGCACACATCGCATACATCGGTGCTGCCTCAGATGGAAAAGGCGTGGACAGACATCTGTTTGGCCTGAAGAAGCTGATTCAACCTGGTGAAGAAGTCCCAGCACTCTTCAAGGACCCAACATACGCCTACTCTTGCCATTGGTTCCTCTCGACCTCCCAGTTAAGTTCTGAATACTTCAATGGTTACGGATGGAGTCAAGTCGTGGATGATGGTTTTGGCATTGCATATATGATCAATGAGAACAGGTAAGTTTCTACTCTAACGACTAGATATTCCATATGTGGAACTCTTTAAGCTAATATTAAAATGCAGCATTAACTTCAATGTTGTTTCGAAGGGTATGGGTAGTGAGAGGATGAGCTTCTTCCTCAATGAAGCTGCTGGGGATATCCGTGACCTGCTTATGCCCACTCTGGAGGCACCAAAGGCCAAGTTATAGACCATGTATATAGGTTTTTTGTCGGGCTGGAGCGAAGGACACAATTTTTGGGTTAGCGACTTAGATGCTAGGTTTTATTGTACTGTATCATAGAGCATCTAGACCTTTCATTGGATTGGCTCTTGATCGAACTCACATAAAGTTGTCATATTTCTCACATGTGGCTCACTGCTCAAATAAACATGTTAAAAGTCGTGAGATTCTACACAGATTAAAAGTTGAATATGACACCTTTAGTTCTACACATATTCCGCTATAAATACACTTCTTTTCTTTTTCAATCCCAAAAAAAGAGTTATTTCTGTACACATACATGCCATCATCATCATCTACCTCCTCCGCAGATACCAAGTATACGCCAATTGCTGGATATCTGTTGGGAATGGACTCGGTACTTCGGCTAGACCCGGTCTAGCGACGGGGTGTCGAAGATAGACCGCAGAACAGATGCTCTGGTTGACTTCAAGATATCGGGGGATGAATGCAAACGCAGACATATATTGTCGAGGTCGCCATGGGGTTGCATATGGCTTCGACTCGTCAATTGGGTTCTCTCTAGCCCGTCGAATGGCTTCTTTGAGTGTGAGGTTGGGCTGAGCTACGCTGTTGGTTTGTTGTTGCTGGAGTTGTTTTTGTTGTTGAGGTTTTGCTTCTTCGGTAGGTTGAGTAGTGAGGACGATGGCTTCGAGCTGAGCGGTTAAACCTTGTAGCTCCTTTTCGAGTTCCTCAACCGACTTGGTGTTGGATTTTCCTATGGTGTTGCGCAAAGTCTTGTGTAGTGCACGAAGCTCCTGCTTGCGTTTGGCTGAGAGCTCGTCCTTCTTGTCCTTGGCTAATACGTTTGACGATTCTAAAAGTTGTTTTAGTTCCTTTCTCCGCATCTTTCGTCTCGTCGCCTCATCCATTTGCCCGGGATTTGAAACTGCAGCAGGATCGGCCTTAGCTCCTCCCTTCGCTTTAGCTAGCTGTCGAGATCTGGATTGAATTGCCCTCTTCATTCCTCGGCCTCTTCGGATTTGAGACCTATCTTTAGGAGCTCCAGTTGCGTAGAGGACTCGCTCGGGGTCGACCTGGAACATATCGCCAGGGTTTAGTAGATAGCCGGGGTATATCATCTACGAAAACGTCAGAGGCGGTCCACTTAATACTCCAAATATGTGATAATGTTTCTACCTTTTTACCATTGACTTTCACTGCACCGTGTACAACGAATTGGCGTGCCTGCCTAGCACTACTTGCAAATAGTGCTCGGAATATCGCAGTGTCTAGGCGTCTTTCGGCAGGTGCGTATGTCATGTGCATGTATGGGATTGGAGTCCTCCCTCGAGGCAACTTGTCCGAATTTGGGTCGACATCTTTACCAGACCCACGTCCCTCAGCGAGTTCTGAACCGTCATGTTCTGCTAAATATCGATGATCCATCGGGACAACAGAACGTAGTCTAGACCTGAACATCCGCTGCCAATGTTTCTCCTTGATCTGCTCACCATGGTAGGCTCGGGTTGTAGCCTTGGCCATCCATTTCTGCTGGAAAAAGGTCAGGTGAAGGGTATTCGGAAGTCTAAGTCTGGAGAGATTGTAAAGATTGTGCTTGTTCCATGACTGGCGAATTTTCTGTACAAAGGATTATATGTTAGCTGATCGATTCGAAATCTAGGACTAGGATTTGGAGCCAACTCACTATTCGCTTTAAGCCATGAAATCTTCTTGACCTCATGATTGCAGACTGACAATGGTCTTCCTATCGTTATCCCCTTTTATACCAGCTGGAGTTCCAGGTGGTCTTCGCGAACAAAATATTATGTCCCGATGCAGGACGACCCATGAGACGCCGCTAGCGCCCGTAGGCCGATTCGTTAAGCGGCTAAGACGTTTTTAGTAGCTCTCCCACATTTAGAGCAGGTACATGAGTCTTTCGCTGTGATTCATGTAAAATTTCCTGGAAATCTGCAGAGAAAGCGACTCTGCTCTATTGGACTGGCCCAATCATCTCTAAGTTTTAGAAGTGCTAGCTCTTGTGGATCAGAGCGAGCACAAGTGCAGGACGAGTCCCTCAAGGAACCTGTACCAGCCACTTTTTACAGAGCCTTCACCCCGCTATTATTCGGTCGCAGCGCATGCCATTGAAGCCCAGCTCTCCCTCCAGCAAGCACACATACAACTTCTGGAGTGTTCGATACTCTACCAACTTAACTTAATCTCAATTTCCAGTTGGAATATCATATTTCTTCCAACACTTCCAAATCCCAGAATGTCACAGGCTGAAGCAGAAGCTGTTGCGCCAGAGGCGGCAGCTACCACTCTCCCAGAGCAGCAAACCGAGGGAAATGGCGTTGAAGCTGAGAAAACTCAGGCTGCCGATCAAAATGCCAATGCTAATACCGAAGGGGGAGTAGAAAAGGCTAAAGATGAAGGAGAATCCAAATCTCATGAGCCCAAGGTTAGGAAAGATGAAAACGGCATTCTGAAGACCTCTGCTAGGTCTTACGAGAATCCTCGAAAGAATAGTAAATATGATCCCTCTGTTCTTCCCGAGACAGATGATCCAAAGAAAATACGCGCGCAGGTAAGCATTCGAAAAGTCATTTGTAGTTCACTTTTTGCTAAAAATTTTCTCTCTCAAAATAGGTCGAGTTTTACTTCGGCGACGCAAATTTACCAGGGGACAAGTTCATGTGGGAAACCACCGGAGGCTCTGAAAACAAGCCTGTCAAGATTGAAACCATTTGCTCTTTTGGACGCATGAAGCGCTTCAGACCAATCTCGGCTGTCGTAACGGCATTGAAAGAGAGTCAGTTCTTGGAAGTTACCGGTTCTGAGGGCGAGGAAGAAGTTAAGCGCAGAGTACCTTACGATGAGAATGCGCCAAGCAGATCCAAGGCAGAATCCAGATCTGTTTATGTAAAGGGCTTCGGCGATGAAGAACCCAGCTCGCAATTTGACATTGAGGCCTTCTTTGCGCCTTATGGACCCACCAATGCCGTCCGACTTCGTCGTACCAACGAGAAGCTCTTCAAGGGCTCTGTTTTCGTCGAATTCCAGGACGATGAGACGGCGCAAAAGTTCCTTGCACTGGATCCAAAGCCAAAATGGAAGGGAAAGTATGACTTGATCGTTATGTCCAAGAAAGAGTATCAAGAAAAGAAGGAACAGGAAATCAGAGAGGGCAAGACCGAACCTAGTGAGACATGGACAAGAGGCCGTGGAAGAGGACGTGGCCCTCGAGCAAACCGTGGAGGAGACCGAGGAGATCGTGATCCAGATGACTGGAAAAGGAGGAGAGAAGAGGACATCAAGTCTGGTTTCAAAGACCGAAGAGGTGGCAATAGAAATCAGCGGGGAGGTAGGGGTGGTCGCCGCGACGATAGAGGCCCACGCAACAATGACAGAAACCGTGAGCGGGAGGAAAAGAAAAGGTATGATCTCTAAATCACATTTAAATTGGCACACAAGACTAACTAATTGTCACAGGGACGAGCCAGCTGCTACCACGAAAACCGAGAACGAGAAAAAGCGTGCCCGTGAAGATGATGGTGGAGTTGAGGAAAATCCAGCAAAGAAGGTCAATCTCAAGACAGAAGTTGCAGCGGAATCTTAGTGCTGCCACTTTGAGACTGATGTTCGCAACAAATCTAGCTCATATTCACAACCGCAGTACTTTTGCATTGTCACGGAGTGGTATCAGTCGGCGCCAATAAGGGATATTGCATTATCGAATGCTCATAGATGGTCTTTTGTTATTCCTGGATCTACATCCTTCTTTCAGCTCACATAGGATATTCATAGGCGTACATGTGTATTATCATTGCTATAGGTATCAGACCTTGCTAATTAACCATCTAAAATAGCAAAAAAAGTTCATGATTTTTTGTTTCCTACTTCACATGTGTTTCAGTTTCAATATTTGGAGAGGATGCCATTGATGATACATGAGTCCATATAATATTCTACAACAGTCGGCAAACAGAACCCCAACCATGAGCCCTACTTAGCTCTCCCATGATGCATATTTGACATACGAAAAGGTACCTATAATATACAAGACATCCATGGAGTCCATCTATCAAATCCCGGCAATCCCTGTGCCTAGTTGCAAATAGCTTACACAATCTCACCAATATCAATGTGTAAAGGTTCCCAGGGTGCCGCATTCTCAGCCTCCATCTCACTTGGGACTCTTACATCCTTTCCTGGAGAATACAAATACCACGCCTTGAGAGCTGCCACTGCAGCTCTTATTCTGGCCTCCTGCAGACTTGCACCAGTTCCCTCGCCTAACTTGTCTTCACCACTGAAGATGCCTACTACAAATACCGGTGATCTGGAACGACGACCAGTTTCGCTCAATATCCGAGCAATCGGTGGTTCGAAATCTTCACGTGCGCATAACCGGGAGAGATCTCGTAAAGGCTGCTTGAAGGAGAATAAGGATGCAATTGGGAGATGCCGTGATAAGATGTGAGCATTCACAAAACTCTTCGCTGCCTCCCTGCCAGTGTGCAGATATACGGCACCGACAACCGCCTGCACGAATCCAAAATATGCTCGTTCCGTAATCTGGGGGTCGTCAGAGAGATTATTGGAAATCACATCGCCAAAATCGTCGTCGTATACTATTCGACTTGACATGCCTCGTCTCCAGTTTATGCTTAAGTCTGGACGAACGAGACCTGTTGTCTGTGGTGTTGCTGGCTTGTTCTTGGAGAATTGGAGCAGCCCAGGATCAACTTCTGAGCCTGGTGCTGCTACTGTATCAACGCCCCATTCCTTTCCTATCATTTGCAGGGTCTTCGGGCCACTGTAGGCGTATGAAGCAGCGAACAGGACGCCCACGGGTAACCGGGGATAATGGGCTAAGAGCCATTCGGCGACGTGATAGTTGATCAGGTCCTGACCGACTTGCGCAAGAGCAGAATTGTTGAAGCTCTTATTTGTATCTGCTGAAGGGTCGACAAGGGTGCGTGCAAGTGTTTGAAGAGGGAGCTTTTTTGGTAAGGAGAGTCGTGAGTGGAGAGCACCAAGTTTTGCAGAATGAAGGGCTGCGTCGGGAGGTGGCGATGGGAAGGAATTAGTATCGAAGGGATTTATCGTCGGATTGGACTCTTGTATGGCATCTCCATCCTCATATATAATGTCTGCTCCCAATGATGTCGATTGGAATCGTATGCTAGCAAGTCTCTGATGATGTTGAGGCCGAATAAAGCACTGCCTCCGTTTAGGTGAGAGCAATTGCCCGCTCCATCTGTCTAACCGTAACCTCTTCATCGGTGAAATTCCTCCTCTTATCTACCCTTAGGTAGTAATGTTGATCTATGGAGAGGAGCGTCGTCGCAGTTCCTGAATTTGTCCCTGAGCCAGATAGCCTGGTCCAAAAATTCTCGAGCTCTCGTGCCCATGCATTGTTCGCTTATATAAGCATCCGCGCTAACCGGGACCTCGCGCAGGTCAACCTCATCCTATCCGTAAGGTTGAAAGAGCTAGACCATCCCAAGCAATCAATTGATCAAAATGGTAAGTAATCCTCGATCAATTATTCCAATTGACTATACTGATACTATATAGGGCGGCGGAGGCAAAATCCCGTAAGTGACCGGACTCATTCGCTGCGAACATTCTCCCAAGAGTATATTCCATCTGACAACGCATTAGATATCCCAAGCACGTATGGTCACCGGCCGGTGGCTGGTATTCACGGCCTGCGAACTGGAAAGCAAATACTGCGGCATTTGGTGCTGTGATTCTTGGTATCACTGCCTTAATGTGGAACGTCAGCGCACAGAGAGAATTCCGGGATAAGATGCCAGAAGAAGGCCGATTCTTCCCTAGTCGATAGTGCGTATCCCAGCGAAGCTGAACTATTTGAAGGTCCCATCGTTAACTTTTGTCTAGCTGGAGCAAACAAATCATCGAGCACGAGAAGAGCAAGAAGGAGGGTGGAGCATAGAACTGTTCACTAAACTTGTACATATTCAAAAGGGATCATAATCACTGGGATTAAACAATAAGATGTTTGCAGATTAGACTTTCGGCTCTCCTGGCACCTTTGCATTAATCTGTCTTGGTCTAAATGGGATTTATATAAGGGGTTAAGAGGTCCATTAAATACAGAATAGAAGGTGATTAATCGGATTGGAGCCCCAATGGAACCCACACCTATGTTACATTGGTCTTTGAATACAGCGGCCCTCCACGATCGATCTAGCCAGCATGCTCAACGATCTCACTCACAACTTTACCGTCCTTGTTAACATACGTTCGGATCTGCTCCGGTAATGGTACCTCTTTATAGTCCTCGTCCTCTGCCTTAATGATATTCAAGTTGAGTCCACTGCATTTACTGGAGAATACTTCTGTATGCGTACTCTCCTTGCTCAGATAAATCTGAGCGCCATCTACTTGATCCATCAGGATGGTTGGTAAAGTACCAAGAACCTGCAATGCGAAGTTTGAGGATTTGATAACATCAACGGAAGATACCAAAGTCTCGACAATGAGAGACAGTCTCGGTGAATTATCGATAGAGATTGCATTTGCTTTGCCCTTGACCATGATCGTTACCTTATTGCAACGACTAATGAGAATAGAATGCTGCAGAGATGCCTCGATTTCGATAGGCTGACTTTCATTTTCAAAGTTTTCCTTAAAAGTAATTAGCAGTGGACAAACCAGCACATATGCAAAACTTACGATAAACCACTTGTTGCCATCCAACTTCTTCACAGGAGGCTTCTTCGTCCGCATATTTTCCGGCTTTGGCTTCTTGCCAGGTGGGGCTGGGCTCTTCCCACGACCTAGGCCTACCGAAGATACACTGGACCGACTATCACTTCTGGTAGGTACCGTCGCTCCTGCTCGCAATGATGGGTTTTTGTGTGTCATCTCACTAGCACTGACTTTTCGAAGTCCTTTCGTGACAGCTTCGCCTTTGTTAAGCTCAGAGAAGACAGCATTCAGACCACTAGCTGCAGGAGCTGGCTTGTTTTCTTCCTCAAACTTTGCAGCAGGCGGGGGAGGTCCTGGAGGGGGTGGTGGAGGTGGTGCGCTGCCGCAGGTGGGGGAGGAGGAGGAGCCGGGCCATTAGCTTGTGGGCTCTCCACTTGCTTGATGGCCTCTTCTGCCGATACGCCCTTGGGATTCCATAGAATACCGTGTGGGAAAGTCTTCTGGACATACTGCGTAAGATCCTTAAATATCTGATAGTATGATTGGATCCATTCGATTTGCTTAGGATCCCTGATATTAAAAATTAGCACATTAAAACCAATGGTCATAAAAGCATCTTACTTGTCCTTATACTCTTTCAATACCCGATTACCCCAGTACTGTGCGGATCCTAATGATTCTTCAACATGCTTATATGGCTTTGGTTCTATGGTAATCCAAGCAAGAACTCCTATACTTTCGGAAACAGCGCTAAGATTGTTGAACAGACTTGAGCCGCGGTTGGCCTCTCGAATCTCAGTAACTGCCATAATTGACTGCTCGAGTGGCTTCAAGAGCTGCATAAATGTTTGACTGCTCATAGCAGGCTTCTTTGCCTTGGTGGTAATGAGAAGAAACTTGCGCTGTCCCTCAAAAGCAGCTAGAACACTCCCGGCCTATTTCTATGTTAGCTAAGGCCCAAGGATATATCAGTACACTTTGGACGCACTTGTTTGCCCACAGCCCCTCCAATTTCTTCGCTGATTGTGAAGTACTTCTTAACCGTTGTGTTGACAAACTCGTCAAATTCCTCGATAGACTCTGGAATTGGCTCCTCTATAGGCTTTGGTGGAGCGGCTGGCGCAGGAGGTGGAGGTGCTGGTGCTGGTGCTGGTGCTGGTGCTACAATCGTAGGGGCAGAACCATTTGTATTTCCAAACGAGGTCGATGCCATATCCTCCAGCCTGGAGGTGGCAGCTTCGAGCCTGTTCAATAGAGCTGTCAGACCAGAATCCATATCTGAAATATAATAGCTTGGCCAGCAACAAGGTTCTTGAATAATTTAGACACAAGGCGAATGTTATATTACCGTTTAATAAGAGTAGTCAGATTATGCATATTGTTCGTCGCCATGGCTGCAGGTATTCCTGTTGTGACAGGTGCGTCGCAATGCTAGAAGGGATAGGCCGAGATGGGCGTGACGTGTCAGAGTTCCAAGCAAACAAAACTGTATAAAGCAAGCGTCCTATTACTGCGCAAAACAAGACAGGTTGCGAAGAGTTCCGCCCGGTACAATGGCAAAGAACAGCTGAGATAAAGGTGATGCGTGGTCAAACATAAGCTCCTGAAGCTTAGTCCTGCCTGAAAGACGGAGGTATCTTTTTGCGCCTCATTTATCAGGCTTCAAGTCGTAAGGCTAAGCATACGACACATTTTGTGTCTTATAGTCAGCCTTCTCCCTCTTTTGTGTATTTCTCATGCTCAAATCCCCATTTGGGGGCAACCAGGCAGTTAACTGAAATTATTTACTATGGAGGAGAAAAAGAATGTACCTTCTTCTCAGGAGATTGATTTCTGCACCCTGGGCATGTTCATAATTGGTAAGGAAATGATCACTACTTAAGTCACATGTATTGTTCAACATTTCTTCGTTTCCATCCCTAGCATTTTTTGCAAATTTAGAATTATATTTCGTGTATAGATGAGACGTGTATAGTTCCTTTTATTGTCTTCATATTTTCAGTGATTTCAGTAGCGAAGGGCAAGNAAAAATTGCTGTCTTGCTCAACTATGAGAGTACATAAGCAGAGGAATCACTATGGACAAGTGACAAATAACTCTCTAGAAAGCTTACCTCCATTTTGATTTAACAATTAACTGCTGCACATTCATATATACCCTCACCTAGCATACCTAACACTCACTAGACGAAATCCACTACCTCCCACCAAAACCACCGGTCTACGACATTCTTGGTGGAGCAGGCTCTTACGCAGCCTTGGGAGCGCGGATATTCTCTCCACCCCCTCAATCTCGATCCATTTCCTGGATAATCGACAAAGGAAGCGATTTCCCAGAAGACCTCCTTAATCAAGTCAACTCATGGGAAACCTCCTGCGTCATCCGTTCCACTCCTGACCGTCTCACAACAAGGGGCTGGAACGGCTACGACAGCAATGAAAACCGGGCATTCAAATATGCCACTCCCAAATTACGGCTAGACGCCACCTCGCTCACAGAAACTCTCCTACGGTCAAAATCATTCCATTTGATATGTAACCCCACGCGGTGTATAGACCTCGTCACCTCCATTCTACAGCGCCGGAAGGCCATAGATCGGAATGCAGAAAAGCCTTTATTTATCTGGGAGCCGGTTCCAGATCTCATGACTCCAGATGAGCTCCTCAACACCACCAATGCCCTCCCTTATGTCGACATATGCAGTCCCAACCACAGCGAACTGGCTTCGCTCATGGGTGACTTAGGTGAGGGGATAGATAAGAAAACTGGCTCTGTTGACACCGCGTTTGTCGAGGGAGCATGCGAACAACTCCTTGGTTCTATGCCCCTCCACTCCTACGCCCTTGTTATAAGATGTGGTGGAGCAGGCTGTTACATTGCCAAAAATGGTGGACGTACACGTCGACCCTCGATTATAAAACGCAAGCGTCCTGCGATTCATATGCGTGGTGGACTAACGCCAGATATAGACATGGTAGCATTATTCGAGGGCCTAATGGACGGTGAAGGGAGTTTTGAACGGGAGGAACCAGTGATTGATCGTGGGATTGAAATGTGGTTACCGCCTTATCATACGAATGAGAAGAAGGTTGTTGATCCCACTGGTGGTGGGAATTCCTTTTTGGGTGGAATGGCAGTTGCGCTGGCTAGAGGGAAAAGATTAGAGGAGGCGGCTGGGTGGGGAAACATTGCAGCCAGCTTTGCAATTGAGCAGGTGGGTATGCCAACTTTAGGGGTAGATAAGGAAGGCAACGAGACTTGGAATGGAGTTAAGGTCGATGATAGACTACAGGAGTATCGGGAGATGGTAAAGAATGAAAAATGAAAAATAGAAACCATGCAATGAGATTTAATAGATGATAGATAGCTCTTCGGGAGGTGGTATGTCTCAATAGCATAATAGACTAAGTAATAAAAACACAATAGACGAAGGCGCCGCTCTGTCTGTCCATTTTTCATAAAGATCTTTCTTAGCAATCAACGCCAAACCTCATAAACATTATTACCATCCTAACACATCTCATCAAAACAAGGTCTAAATCTTGTATACAAGTTCTCCATCAGTAAACCTAGAGTGTGTTAGTTTTGTGTGCACTGTAGTGGATAAATACAAGAGTTTACTTACATAATCTTATTCTCATCATTCAATTTATTCAGAGCCGCCACTGCTTCCGATCTGTTGAAAGCCCCACCAGCGGCACCGCCAATACGATCATTGACAGCTTGGATAATATCGTTAATCTCGGCCATATCATCCTCGAAGAGAGGTGAATTCAGAAGCTGACCAAGATTGGTCTGGAAGACCTGGAATCTGGCCGGCGTGATGGAAGGGGCAATTGAAAGGTTGGCAGCGCCATCAGCTAGCTCATTCTCTTCTTGTGAGGGTTCCTCAGACTGAGTCTGGATTTGAGATGCAGGGACAGATGAAGCAAACGATACCTGTGATTGAGTAGGTGCTGAGCCATTTGCGCGTGTGGTCCGAGAGTTTTGTGTGGTCCGCCGGGGCGAGGCATTGTATAGACCATCCCCATCTTCGTCGTCAGATAAGTGGGAAATTCCGTTTGTCCCATTTCTCCTTGCGGCAGATGCACGGGTCCTTGCAGTGCCTCGTGGAGTCCTAGATGATCCAGCTCTTGAAGTGGGAGGAGGGGAATCGGAATCGGAATCAGAGCTCTCATTACCGGAAGATTCATCTTCAAGGGGTCTAGTCTTGCGACGCTTGCTCCTCTTTTCATCTTCGAAAACTTCCTTAAACAATGCAAAACGGAGGATGGATTCGGCAGCAAGAGCATCTCGTTCCTCAACGCGGTTGGAAAGACGTGATTTGGCATGTGCAGTAGCTAGACGGATGATGGTTTCCAAGGTACGAACGGTCATAGGGCTAGTCTTCCTTTCATTGCCCTTCATATCGTCGTTACGAAGTCCAACATATATTTCGCTGATTCGTGAAGCAGCCTCCTGGGTCAATACGGGCTTTATTCTCGATTTCGCGTATTGAATGTACTTCTTCATAAATGGAATGCTCAAAACTTCAACTCTCTTATTAGCACCTCTACCAGTGGTAGTAGTGACACCGGCATGAATCATTTCATTATACTTCTCAAACATCTCTGTTGGTCGATTAGAATCTGCTTCTTGTTCAGCTCCGACTCCTAGAGTCTGCTGAGATTGCTCTCGCACCGGAGCTCCTTCCTCAAGTGTGGGATCTCGATATCGATGCATTCTGAGAACGTGTTCTGAGATTTGTCGATCTCGCGTGTCATCAATATCATCCGTAACAATGAAAAGAAGATCAAAACGAGAGAGGAGAGAATCGGGAAGTGCAATGTTCTTATGAGGATCCTTGTGTGTATCGTACTGACCAAAGATCGGATTTGCAGCGGCAATTACACTGCAGCGAGCGTTGAGAGATGTGTGGATGCCAGCTTTAGCAATGGTGACTGTTTGCTGCTCCATGACTTCGTGAATGGCAACACGATCAATATCTGACATCTTGTCGAATTCATCGATGCACACCACACCTCGATCAGCCAAAACCATTGCACCAGCTTCAAGACGTCGTTCCCCAGTCTCCTTGTCAGAAGTCACCGCCGCTGTCAGACCAACACCAGACGATCCTCGTCCAGTTGTCGCAATAGCAAGAGGTGCAGTGTTGAGGACGAATCGCAGAAGCTGAGATTTCGCAGTAGATGGATCTCCAACCATGAGAATATTAATATCACCTCTCAAATGAGTTCCGTTCTCAAGATTCTTCTCCTGGCCTCCAAGTAACATCAGAAGAATGGCTCTCTTAATATAATCATGACCGTAAATACTGGGTGCAAGCGATTGAGACAGAAGCTCGAAGAGATTTTTCCTCTTCGAGATCTTATTGATGTTGCGGATGTCCGTGTCAGTAATTGTGGCAGAGGCAATACCGCCTCCTGATTTCGATGACAGCAAGACAATGTTGTTTGCGAGCACAACCGTCTTGAAAAGCGCACTGCTGTGATTCATATTTCGGTTTCCGAGGGATCGGTATATCCCAACTAATTGTATTCTGTCACCCGGCTTGACTTTGTCCACCAAGTCATCATCAAGAATCACATCCACTCCACGAGGAAGTTGACCAGCTGGCGCACGCTCGGGCATCTCCTGGATTGAAATTGACTGATGATCTCTGTACGTACTATAACCATACTCCGTAATCAGAGGGTTACCGTCTGCGTCCTCGGTGGGGTAAACACTGGATGTAGTAGCCCCATTACTCGTCATCGTCTGATCCTGATACTCTCTAAAATGGAATATCTTCTTCTTCTCGTTATAATGCACGCTCTTGACGACTTTTGGCCTCACAAGGGAGCACCTCGTAACGATTCCTTCCAAGGATATCATGTGATTGAGATGTGAAGAGGAAAGCGTCCTGGGATTGCAAGCATATTGGCCAAAACTTCCCGAGAAGGCGCAATAATACATAACATCTTCCAAAGTCTGTTTCTTTGGGATGTTTGGTAGTGAGCTGACGACATTTTTGAGCGCTCTGTCGAAAGCAGGCGCAAATTTGAAAGGCTCTTCGAGAAGGCCTTGGGCCAACTTGGCGTTGTGTGCTCGAACTTCGTCAATGCTGACAACCAGTCGCCGCTGGAATTTCTGGAGCATCAATATGATCTCTGATCTATAACTTCTAGCTTGAGGGTCATCTAAGGGAGGTTAACATCTGTAGACCAGGGGGAGCAAAGCGTAATTCAGGGGCGGTGGGGATTCGTACTGGGATCGAGGAACTCTTCGGCGGCACGAACTCGATCTCGAGTTCCCTCATCTTTGAGCTGAATATCATCCATCTTGAAAATTTGAGTGAAATCTCCTGTGTGTTTGGAATTTTGGTTGTTCTCTTGGAAGTGGGTGAGAGTTTCAATCGCAAAAGATTAGTTCGGAAAGTCGACGCGTCAAGCTGGAACGCGTTTGACGTGGCGCGCTAAGCCTCGCGTCTTGGTGGTTGGATTCGCTGGTGTAAAGTGCTTGCAGGACACCCCTGAACGTCCAAATAACCATCTAACTCGTCTACTCTGCTCGACCTTGTAGAAATTCGAACAGTTCTAGCATGCCAATTTGGGTTCAAAATGCACTACAGATTTCAAAAATACTAATAGAGTAATATCTAAATAGGAAAACCATCATGAATCTTCATTGCTGTGCATTACTTGGTGCCTCCTGAACGCCAAATAGACAAGTAATATATATTCACTGGTATACCCTCATGATCTCCTGTTAACTAATCAATACAAATTCATAATATTAATTCGCGACCAATTCGTGATGTATGACCCAGGCAATCCGAGAAATTCCTCTGATCAAGTCGTCTTCTTTGATGCAGTATCTAAAGTAGTATTGACAGTCTGCAAATCCGGCTCAGACTCATCATGTTTCGGCGTTGGAGCCTCACTCACATCCAGATTCTCTTCTCCACTGGGGCCGCTAGTCTTCACACCTTTCACGGATTCACTCTCAGCAGTATCTGGTGCCTCTTCTCTGCCTTCACTTTTAATACTACTCGCCTTGCTGACTTCCGCACTAGCTGGACTTTCAATTCGCAATCCAAGATCCTTCCCAAGCCCAGGAGAAGTCTCGTTTCCACCTTTCCAGTCCGCAGGTGCTAATTGCGGAACAGGAGAATCGATTCCCGGCTCCCGAATCACATCCTCTTTCTTGAATTCGCCTGGTCCAGGCTCGTGTGCTTGCCAGATAACGGCCAATCTATCGAACGCTCTCGTTCCCTTGCGACTAGATCCCTTGATACCATCCATGTCATCCCAGTCAATCTCAAAGACGCCACTGGGATCAGGCTTTCCTACTTGTTCGGGGCCATTCCCCTCGAAAAATGTGTTAAACCACACATGCGCTACCGACGTAACCATAGTAAATCCGTAAGATGCCTTATTCCGACGCTCGAAATCGATGTTGATATCGCTAGTGGGTAGAATAACTGGCTTCAACGGCTTGAAAATCACTGCTCCGCCTCCAGCTTCTGTGCCACTATCATCAGGGGTTTCTGATACTGGCGTCGAGCTTGGATCAGTCGAACTTAGTGGTTTTTCATCACCGCCACTACCAGCAGCAGTGGCACCATTCCCATCACCCCCAACATTTATAGTCTTCTGCTGTTGCGTCTGCGCCGTTGTTGTTTTCTTCTTATTCTGAAACCCCGCCATATCTGAAATCATATCCGTAAACCCTCTACCCCCCGGTGCCTCCCCATCAAGGACGACCCGTTCCTTCTTATTAAACACATGGAACAACTTGATAACCTTCCCATCATCAACATACCCTTCTACCTGGACCTTAACCCCAGCTCTCAACCCCCAAACATGCACCTCCTTCACCTCAATCTCCCAATCAACATACATCTTCCCACCCTTCGTCCACCGATCCACATACTCAATCCACCGTCTCTGACTAGGTATCGACACACCAGGTCCAAACCCCGGCCTCATCCTCCTCTCAGTAAACCTAGCCAACGCATCCTCAACAGTCCACCCACACTCCGAGATCAAATACGCGCAAGAAACAGTCCCACTCCTCCCCTTCCCCGCCTTACAATGCACCACCACAACCCTCTTCTTCCTCTTCTTCTTCTTCCCTCCTTCCTCCTCCTCCTTCTCCCCCTCAACCAACCAATTCCTCATACTAGCCAAAATCCCCGGCATGATCCTAAACGGCGGCGGATGATGATCCGGCCACGGGTAGTGCCAAATCCGTCCGTAGACAGCCTCATCTGGATACCCCGTTCCCTCGGCGCGGAACTCCCAGATCGCCCAGTCCTCGCCGTGCTGCTGGTCCAGGAACTTGACGAGCTGGTCGAGGGGGTTGCGGTAGGCGCGCTGCGGGTATGTCGCGCTGGGGCCGGAGGTGGCGATGATCTGGCTGGTTACGTAGCAGAGGTCGAGGTTTGCTTCGGGGTGTCGGGAGCGGGGACCTGCGACTATTTGGCGGAGGAGTGATGCCATATTTCCCTTCCCTTTTCCTTCTTCTTCTTCTTCTTCTTCTTCTTCTTCTTCTTCTTCCTGGGTATTCTCCCTCTTCTTGTTGTCAATAGTCAATAAATAAATTAAAAAACAAAGAGCCAGAGAGATAGAGATAAAAAGTCCCCCTCTTCCTCTAGTAAATCTTGTTTATCTATTCTTCCTTCTTTCCTTCCCCTTTCTTTATTCTCCGCTATCAATTAAACATTCAAAAGAAGAATAAAAAGAAGAATAAGNAAAAAAACCCCCGAGTAAAATACGTAGAAGCTTTTATTTTGTTGTTAAACTTTGTAGAGAAAATCCGGGCAATGGAAATTGAGAAGGCTGAAATAATCCCTTCCTCCGGGTATCGACGTCATTCCCCAAGTTCGTTTACGGGTTAAGTTGAGTTTCCTTGGATCACCCCTGCTTTCTCGGCACGACGTCAGCCTTTCCTTCTGCGGGCTTCAAGACCCCTCAACTAGCAACAACAAAACTCTTGAGATTCCTGTGATCAGTACCTTTTATAGTATAATGAATCATATAATAGATGCGATTAATATTAAGAAACTACCAGAAATTAAAAAAGCATAATTTTCACATCACTACCAATTTAGTTTAAACAGAGGCAGGCTCATATTTCAGCCTTATCGAACTATCGTAGCAATTTAATCACTCAGTACAAGTAAGTAGTATGTATCGTATTCTGTCCAGACCCCCCAAGCAACTCCAAAANGAAAAAATATTGCACGTCTCAGGTGAAGAGCAAAAAACAAAAANCGCCTTGCCCTATGCAATTATGAAGCCTTTCCATGGGACGCCAAATGGGACCTTGTTAACAAAAACAATTCCATTACCAGACCCCAATGCATTTGAACCATTCTAAACATTTAAAACCCAGTCAGAAGAGCATCAGGACAACCAATAAACTCCTTCTCTTTTGCATTCTTCTTTCGTATCGTTAGGTTGAGCTCGAGCTCCTGCTCAATGCTGCCTTCATTCGCAATCATGTTTCCTGGCTCGTCAAACCCCGTCATAAACTCCGAGATTGCAAGCGGTGTATATGGAGGTGTCAATGTCTCCACATTCATCCATGCCATATCATCTCCTACACCGACGCTCGTATTGTCCCGACACTCAGATGGTTCATCTTCACCGCCGACGTTAAAGGCAGCTTCATTACCAGCTCGCTCCATATCTACCATGCACTCCTTGATGATCTTCTCATCCAAGAGAGCCAGCACACGGTACTTAAGGTTCTCAAACAAAGTCCATTCTGTGAAGTTAATCTGCTCGCATGTCCACATTCCCTTCCCCCATTCCGTTGCGTAGTCAATCGCCGTGATAGGGGTATCGTCGACATATTTTACAGCAAGGATGATAGCGCAGAAAGCAATTATCTCAGGCCTGACCGAGTCAATATGTTGCTGAGGCGTAGATTGAGGTTGAGGCTGAGGCTTAGAGGCGGGATTGGGGCTGGTGTTCCGTTCTTGGTTTGGCTGTGAATCCTGCGGACTAGCGAGACCAGATTTAGCTACAGATGAGGCAGACTGGTCGCTAGTGCCGTGCGAGAACGACGAGGGGTTACGTGACGTCGGGAGTGGACAATTTCGTCTCCATGACCGGGCGAATTTGCAGGTCAAGGAGTCGAGGATGCAAATTGCCAGGGCAATAGTTTCGGCAGGTAGGTCCGCACGTGTGAGAATTGCATGGACTAAAGGCAGGGATGGCGTTGATAAAGAAGTTGAGAGTGGTATGAGATTTGTTAACAGAATTGCTGGACCTGTACATATAAATAATTAGCCCAAGTTCATGTGACGAAATGGGGGGAGAATCGGTGCGTACCTAAGTATTCCTTCTCAAGGTACTCGTCCTCATAGGACAGGGAATATCTCGGAGCAGCGGGCTTTTTNGATTCCATTGGAGTGCGACATTGGAGGCGTCGGGAGGTTTGAGAGTGGGACATAGGTGTTGTAGAAGTAGGAATCTTCGAAATAAAGCTCGTCGTCCGAAGAGGTGTCGGATAATAATGAGGGAGGCACCGAGATATCCATGATTAACAGCCTTGGCATTAATTGAGAACGTAGCTTGTTGTCTAGCCAAAGTTTGTATATGGGAGAGACAGAAGACGTTTAATTCTTCACAGGGCGGGCAAGAGAAATATAAAGCAGGTTCACAGTGCGGTTGAGAGAAGAATTGCGGCGAGCAAGTAGTCCTCTATCAATAGCATCCAGGGTCGGTCGGTATTATGTCATTCGCAAAATTTGAAACAGTGAGCTGGACAACACCACCACCGAAGACAAGAGTTTGACGAGAGGAATAGCAGGGCATCCAGTAATAGGTCGAGAGAGAGAAGATAGATGGGTAGTGCGTAAGACGGACAATGTAGTATCAGCTCTCTTGTTTTGTATTTGTTTCCGACTTTTTCCAGTGACCAGCACCTTGGTGATTACAAGCAAGAACACTGAACACGCAAAGGCTATATATGTATTGCGAATTGGGCCAAGTATAAGGTACTAAAAGGTTCCAGCCCAGAGAGCCAAAGCAGGTGAGGAGATATCCGAATTGGGGCTGGACCTATCTGCAAGTGGTCGGATACGGGGAGATCAATGCTCTGGTTAGCAGCGGGCTGCCTTCCCAAGGTACCATTGACAGGTTCTCTGAACGCACGAGCATGAGCGAGCAAGCAAGCAAAGCAACCCAAGAAAAAGAACGAGTTTCGGTGAAAAAAGGTTTTGGGGTTGGTTGCTGCCCCCAAGCGTCTTGTGTGTGCCTCGGTTTTCTGGTGGCTTTGTTCAGCTCTCAGTTGGAGAGAAGGCACATATTCGGACGAAAGAGAGGAGAGAGATTTGAGCCACACTGCACACCCTCTCAGCAAAAAGGAACGACTTTGTCCAGAGATGGAATGTTGGTTTTTTTTATTTTGTGATTTGAGTTTTTTGTTCACATTTTCAGGATAATAATAATCATAATGAGAATGATGACAAGGAAAAAGAAACAACGGTGAAGGGGGGTTATAAGACAATACGTGTAGTATGGGTCCCACCGTCAGCGAAACGAGGCGTCTGTCGTATTTGTTGTCGGCGGTGAGGTGAATGGACCGTCGTCATCGTCATTCGTGATTCGGCGAGCCGGCCGATCCCACAGCAAAAGTTCTACGGTACGGAGGTACGGCGGTACAAAGGTACCGGTGCAAAGATACGTACAGCAACCAGGAGCAGATGGTCCGAGGTTCTCGACTTTAGCTTTACTGCTTTGCTCTGCTGCCTCCATCATCATCCGATCGTCTTACCTAATTAGGTCGGTCGATGCTTTCCCCATTTGATACTAATTAACATCCAAGTTTGTTTTAGTCCCTTTTGCACATCCTACCATCTTTTACCAAGATTCACCTGCCCGCGATGCTCTCCAGATGCCCACGATGCCGTTGTTGCTGATTCGGAAGATATTCTGCCTCTCCGTCCTCCGTCCCAATTATTATTCGCCGCGATACGACTCTGCATCTTCGATCCAGCTTGCGATCGACAGGGGGACTATCCAGAAACAGCCTCGCGGGTCCGGCACAGCCTCGCCCAAAGGAGCTGCGACCAATATTTGTTGCAACCCAAAGATTTATAACCAGGCTATTCAGAAACTTAACTTCACCAAAAAAAGAATATTACTAAGTCGATGGATTTTTAATAACTTATATTATTTATATCCTTCACTTCGTCTATGCTGCAACTTACCAACGGCTATCTCTATATAGGCATCCTTTTCTTTCTCCTCCTCCTAATATACCCTAGAGATTAACTTATATGTCTCCATTTGATTTATGTCAGCTGCTTGGGTATCATTATCAATACTCCGTTACCATAAAAGACCAGCCAAATCCAATACTACATGTACAGTAGTTGTACAACATGTTGTGCTACCACACAAACCACACAAAAAACCCCCCCAAAAAATCCCGCAAGCTCAGCCTCAGGAAAAATGATCTCCCCTTCCGACCCCCTCCATCTCGTGTCGAATATGCTTCCGGAATAACCTGCGCATCTCTTCGCTCTCCCGCTCCTGTCGCTTTTTCTTCTTCCTCTCGTAAACCGCCCTCACGCACATCCGCGTCTGCTCCTGGCCTTCCTCGAAATTCGCTCGCGCAAGGTTGACCACGTTGTCGATGTTTTCCGGTGTATACACAAAATTCCACGTGGACATGTAATCCGAGGTCACGGGGTCCACCTTGGGCACTTTGGGGTTCGACAGAAAGGGGAAATAGATCACCGCGATACCAGCATCCGGTTCCATCAGTTGCCAGTCCTCGTTCACTGCTTTGGGCCGGGGTGGCGAAGACGCCGATGTTGTAGGACGTTCCTGCGTTTTTCCAACCCAGATCGTACAGTAGCCCAGATCTTCGGCCTCCTCATTGACTCCTACAGCTTCGGTCTTCTTAGTATTTTGGCTGTTATGGTCATCGTAATGCTCTTCCTCGGCGGCCTTCGCTCCGTCGAGTTTGCAATCGGCTTCCTCGATTGTCCGTGCTTCGGCTTCCTCAAGCTGCTCCGTGGCCTTCTCCGCTGTATCGTTAAGCTTGGGCCATCCGGCACCCATGGGCCAACCCTTGATGCCTCGTTGCACGGCGTAACCATCAGCCAGCGAGAGCCAATTCTCAGTCTTGATGTCGGCTGAGGCATCAAAAGCGATGAGGATGTCGACGTCCCTTCCAGGCCGCAGAAGAGGATAGATCGGTAGGTTATTGGACATGCCAGCATCCATGAGCTGAATATGAGGATTCTTGTAAATATTCTGTGGGGTTGACTCTGGCAACATTCCTTCCATGCCGTAGACAAAATTAGGGATAGAAGCCGGATCTATGGGATGTACTTTGCTAAGATCCTCATTACGACCCTCGATCATGCCATCAATGCCTTTAAACCCGGCGAGGCCTTTGACCAGCGGTCGGATTTCTTTGTAGTAGTGACTGAGTGTTGCACAGAATGCACTACCCCACATGCCGAGCAATAGGGGCAGGCGCATCTCTGGTACCGTATAAGCATTCTCGTCCTCACCCTCACTCACATGCTGGCCCTTTTCGAACTTCCTGCCTACTGCCCAAGTAGGTATCCCAGCGGAAAACTCCTCGCAGAATAGCTCATATGGTGTGAATTCAAACCACTGAAACCATGCCTCTTTCCTTGCTTTCTCTTTAGTACTCTCGGAGGGAGCGCCAGTCACCTTTTCAGCATGAGAGGATTTCTCAAGTATCGGGATTTCGTGACGGACAGCCGTGTAAATTGGCATTGGATGCTCGCCATATTTGATGTGCTCTCGTTGATTGGACAGCTTTAGATCTCTATCGTCGACTCCGAGTTCTCCTCTGGGGACTAGTAGCCTTGCCGCTAAGATCAATCCGTATACGTCTACCAAACCAAACTCCGCATCTGGATCTCCCTTCAATTTTTCAACAAAACCACTTAGAAGAAATTTGTTGGTCGGAGCAGTATTGAGAGCAGCGAATGCCACAGGTGGATAAGCTATGTGTATGCCAATTCGATCTTTCAAATGCTCTACCAGTTTATCGAATCGGTGTTCCCCCACTGATGAGTGATACAGAGCTTGCAACCAGCAAGAGCCACTGACTCCAGCTGTATAAGTAACACAATCGAGCAAGCCAACTTCACTAGCAGCTAGCATGGAGCCTGTTCCTGCTACTAAGGCTCGAAGGCCGCCGCCTGATCCAACGACAGCTATGCAGGGCACGTCGTCAGGGTGTACGTCTGCTTCTGGCAGGCCTAGATACTTTGCCAAAGCAGTGGTGGTAAATTTCTTTCTCCTCGCACGGTACTGCTTCTCCTCATCACACAGCTCAGACGACACTCTCACATAAGCGGGGTATCGAATTTCCGGGTTGATGTCGGGGTCATGTGCTTCGCGCCATATATCGTCTGCTAAGGAGCCTGGTGCCATTGATAGCTCCCTCTGCAGCTTGCGGATGGAAACCGGAAACATCTTGGCCCATTCCGGCATGATGAAATCCGTCACCTTGTCTGCCACTTTTGCCCATTCAATATCAGTGACCGAACTGAAAGCTGCAAACTTGTTGGAAAACTTTGTCCATGCCGGTTTATCCTCGGAGGTTGCAGAGACTTGACGGTCATGTCTAAAGGGCAATTCCGATAATTCCTCCATATTTTCCGCGGCATGTTTCTCTCGGCTCTGCCTTTCGGCTCTAATTACACTTCGAGATCGAGTCGGAGGCAGGGGCTGCACATAATCGCTCTTGTAAAGGAGGTAAATCAGGCTGCTACCAATGATTACAGAAGTAAAGCCAACGAGCGTAGGTCCCGAAAAGGTGGACATTTTGCGTTTGGTGGTGTTTTTGGAGTCAACAGGTGACTCCTGGTCTGAGGTGCTACTCGCTTTTAATCGGTCTCGCCATGATCGACGCGATTGAGCAGCTGAGAAAGCTCGCCTTAGCTGAAGTGAGTTTCTGACAAGGCCGCTAGGTGAGGACGTTAGAGAACCACGCGAGAGGCAACCGACCGCGGACGGGAACATTGATGAAAAGGAAAACCAAGGGCAAACTGGCTCAATCGCCTGTAAAGGCGTCAATTGATACCATGAAGAAGTCCTTGGAGCGGTGAATCAGGATGTTGTACTAAGAAGAGAGGAGAATGGTACCGGAACATGTTCGTCATCGGCTGATGTCGTCAGCCCAGAACATGTCCAAGGCGTTGAACTCGACCCCAACAAACAAACAAAATGCCCCGCCACGCGAACGTCAAGCCACAGCACACGCTTGAGGACCAATCAGTTGTTGCTCTGTCATGTGCTTTTCATTTATGTAACTCAGGATCCTTGAGTGCAGCCAAAACAAAGCAAAGCTCATGATTGGCTGTCAGCTCGGAAGGCCGTGGGATGTTCCTCTTACTAAGCGAGCTAATACGTTAAGTTAACTAAACGTAATTCCCGATCCACGGTCCACCCGTCACCCCAAATGGATCGGGAATTACGTTATCCAACAGGCAAAAGGGTGAAAACCTTCTTTCCAACATCTTTCTCACGATGCTCTGATATATTCTGATACTGTTGTATATATTCCCACTTTCACTTGTGGCATTCAATCACGAATCACAATAGTACGGAACGGGTTGGATATATATCTCTCTCTGTTCTAGCAGAAGTCCACGTTCCACATCCACATTTCACGTAATCGTCGGGCTGACGCTTCCAGTAACTCATCCATTCAGATGCGGCTGATGCCTACCGGAGCTGCTCGGCGGTGATGGACCGAACTCTCCATCTCTCGGCTGTATCGGAGTGAGCACTAGTACCTCTTCTAGCCAGTTCACATGCACAAGGTACAATCAATCATGTATCTATTGATTGATTCCAATCTTATTTCATACATGTAGCCTTACAGTAGATGCGTTTCTGCAGTAAGAACTACTGTTGGGCTGATTAACTAATTAGTTCATCTTGTCATCCACGAGAGCTGAACCATCATACGGTAGTAGCATCAACGGTCTCTTTCTCGGCCAGATTTCCCACCAAACCACAGCCGCCGAGGATCTCGATCATTCAACAGTTGACAGTTGTACACTCCACCTCCGCGTTCCCTCATCTCCAGTTACGGTACCGTACGCTTGGTGGTTCGTTTTGTAATCAACGGTAAGAGAATTTAAAATAAGCTTAATCCTCTCAGCCTTATCTCCTCGTCCTTATACGATCCCGCCAAGAATATGCAAATTCTCTTTCTGGGTGGCCCCTAACCGTTTCCGTAGTGACTAGATATAAACTAGCTCCTCCTCTTACAGCTGTTACTGCATAACCATTTCAGCTCTCACGTCAGCAACAATCTAAACGCGAGAGATTTGTGATTCTCGCCATGTAGTTGGCTCCAATACGAAATCCTCGAGGCATTATCATTTTGAGTGTAGCTGTACGCGTTGCAGAGGCGCGGTTAGATTCAACTGTATTAGAAGATGGTGATTCCCTGCATCATTTCTACTTTACAGCCAACCGTCGTTGCTCGTTTAGGACCGAACGATCCAATAGCAAATCGCTGGTCATTGGACGGGTTGCGGGTTGCTAAGATAATACATTCTCCTCTACTGCCACGCACCCTTGTATGGAATGGATTACTGGCTGGTTTTGATGCAGACCGCATTGACCTTGGACTCTACTATCTCCAAGAAAACCAATTACGACTACTATAGCCACAAGATGAGAGGCTTGATACATATAGGTGAGTACACATATACATAGCAGTATAAATATCTGTAAGGAGCCTCCCCGTCTGTCCTAGTATTTTTCATAATACCCTCTTTACGTAAAGAAGACCTTGTTTGTTACTTTCCTAATATCTCTAAATCCTCTCAATTATCCCTTCAAAAGAAGAGAAGAAGAAAATAAGGCTCTCAGTTCTCTCCAAATACTCCAAAAAACATGGCAGACACTTCCAAACCTCTCATCTTAGCCTGCGCAACTCCAATCATCGGTCATCTCTCGCCCTTCCGTGAAATCTGCAGAGAACTCATCCAACGAGGCTACGACGTGACCGTCATCACCGGCTCACACTTCAAGCCCATCATCGAGAGTATCGGCGCAGGCTTCGTCCCCCTAGAAGGCTACGCGGATTATACCGAGGCAGATCTCAACGTGCGCTTCGTAGAGCGTCTGAGTTATCCCCCGGGTCCAGAACAACTCGCCTACGACCTGACCAATGTCTTTTTCAACTGCGTCCCCGGGCAATCTATGGCTCTCCAGAAAGGTATCAAGCTGCTGAACGAGACCCACCCTGGACGAAAAATCGTAGTCATGACCGAAGCTGCATTCTTTGGTTCCGTGGCTCTGAAACTCGGCGCGCCAGGCGCAGACAGTATCGCAGGCACAGTTGGCATCGGCATCATCCCCGTCGTCCTGTCCAGCATTGACCTCGCTCCCTTCGGACCCGGCATCATGCCAGACGCCTCAGCCAGCACTCCCGAAGGACGAGCAAGGAACGCTGCGATGGCAGAGCAATTCCGGGCCGCGATCTTTGGTAAAGTAGACCCAGTTTACGAGGAGAAGCTCAAGGAAGGAGGTGCCATCACGGCGATCCCAAAGTACACCTTTGGGGTTGACCTGCCTTACCTGCTTCACGACCGCTTCGTTCAAATGTGCACGCCGAGCATCGAATACCCTCGAAGCGACGCTCCCGCAACGCTCCGTTTCGCAGGCGGTCTCCCGAAGAGTCGGAGCAAGAACGTCGTGCACCCATCGTGGTGGGCTGACGTGACCCAAAAACCACAGGACAAAAAGATCGTCTTCATATGTCAAGGCACCATCGCCAACGACGTCAAGGAACTCGTTCTCCCCACCATGGAAGCATTCCAGGACCGCGACGACTGGCTTGTCGTGGTGGCCCTGGGCAGAAAGGGGCTTACCCTTCCTGAAGGCACCGTTGTTCCCAGCAACGTACGTGTGGAGGACTACATCCTCTTCGACGAGATCCTGCCTTACACCTCCGTTTTTGTCACGAATGGTGGGTACGGGGCTCTTCAGCATAGTATACACAGTGGCGTGCCATTGATCATGGCTGGCATGACGGAAGACAAGCCTGAGGTTTCGGCGCGTGCTGAGTGGGCTGGTATTGCTGTCAACCTGAGAACGGCAACGCCTTCTCCTCAGGCTATTCGAGATGCAGCGGAGGAGCTGACTCAGAATCCAAAGTATAAGAAGAGGGTTTTGGAGTTGCAGGAGGAGATGAAGTCGTTTGATCCGGCTGCGGTTGTGATTGCGAATATTGAGGAGGTGGCTGCTGGGACGCCGATTGATGCGTGAAAGAAAGGTTCATTGATGGGGGTATTTAGATTTCGAATATACCCATTCTTTATTTTCATTTTTACAAAGAACTAGAGATATTATTACAGATGTAAGGCGTTTTTNATTTATAGAGGCAGTTGATGATTTATATGCCATGGTCATTTCTAAGAATTTTAAGGCATTTTTATTTTCTAACGTAGAGTTGATTATTATTCAGCTTCCACCAGGTGTGCAGACTAGTTTCGGCCAAAGAGGAGGCTTTAGTTTATTACAATCTCCTTTTCTAAAGCTGTTCTAGTTTGCTGTAACCTCCTTTTTTAAAGCTGTTCCAAATCTTTTTTAACGCTTTTAATGACTTAATCTTGGCTCTACAGACAAAGCTATAAGTTCGTAGCCTTCACCACGTACAGATTTTAAGTCTCGAGAGCTTAAAATGATCTGATATATCGTTGAAGAGGTTTTTTTCGAACAATGTTGATTCTGAACAATGCTTTAATGAACTCCTGCTCGGGGAGTGCTATAATGCTCTCTTTCCTCCTCTGGCTTACGTTTTCTAGGAATATATCTAAGCCTATAGCTTGTTTCATCTTCTCCGAGGTCTACAATGTCATGGTATATGATTGTATCAAGTCTCTAAGTTGCGGTATCTTCAATCACTATGCTATCTTTTACTGATCGCTGCGTTATTTCCATCGAAAAGAAGAAGACGTAAGTCGATCAGTTCAAGTAGCATAGCTATGGATCAGCCAGCTCCAGCTACTGCTTTCCGGAGCTCTACGTCAAGTTTATCCAGTTCTCCCAATAGTTCTACGACCCCAACCACATCTACTCTCGTTATAACACTCACCCCGACAACTACAGTGAGCACTGCACTTCACTGTCGACTGGCAAGTTCTCGGTAGTCATATCCTCGGCTTCAATTGACACGAAGGTCTGCGAGGCGGTGGATAGAATCAATCCCTGATCTGTCTGACTCCATCCAGTCCATCTTTCTCTGGCGATGGATCGCCTGTAATAACAGGTACTGTTCGTATTTGATCTTAGAAGCGGATTTAAACTTCTGCAAAGAAGGCTCAGTGACATTCTGCAACGTCTGGCCTTATCCTACTGAGTGAATATCACGTTAGATTTTCAAGAAAATATAGGGATGCAAGTAGTGAATGCCATTCCCAGTTAAAAGCATTTTTTAGCCTGGCTTCTCATTAAAACTTGATGTTAATTACATTTCTATTTTCTCTTGTTAAAACTCTCACATTGAGTATACTATCTTCGAGGAGCGAAGATCAGAAAGAGGACAAGAAAGCATAAAAATCCCCCTTGATACACATGTCCATGTATATATTACTAGATGTAAAAGAACCAATGCTTCACCGCTATATTATCGTAGTACTAGACATCATATAGTCAAATAAATCATGCTCATGCCACGCTGAACATAATACATGTCTTAGCAACGAACGCCTGTAGTCGACGAAAATGGAACACAACCCTTTGCGAACTCCAAAAAGTACAAAATCTTCAAAATTCTATTGCTTCGTATCCGGCCCATCAATATCAATTATAGACGAAGTCTCGGAGGATGAATATGCATATGATGATGCATACTCGCTGCTTCCAGGGGAATATCGAAACCCATCACTGATGACGCTTTCACTTATCTCGGTGGAAGGGGCGTTACAGATAACGTGACGCTCGTCATAAGAAGCGTAAGCCGGGAGTTCCTCATCGCCAAGCTCGCTTCGAACTTCTTCTATTGAATGGTTACATCGTCGTTCGTTGATCGGGATAGGGATTGGTTGTTGTCGTTCTGGTTCTGGAGGTGGCATAGTAAGGGGAATTCGGGAGAGGGTACGAGCCTGTTCGGCGTGGACGATGTCATCTACAATAGATACGACGCTCTGGAATTGGGCTATTTCGTCGGTCATGGCGGTTGATATTCCGTCTTCTGCGTCCGAGAGAAGAGCGGCTTGTTTCTCTTCGTCAACTTCTTCCGAGGATCTCTGTGAGCATCGAGAGATTAATCTAGAGAAGGGAGTAGATAAGGCAGCTCGGAACGCTGCCCTGTGGCGGGTACAACGTTCGCGACGCGCCTCTCGTCTTGCCCGTCTCTCTTCCTTACTCCTTCTTGTTCGGCAACAGCAAAACCAACGGAAAACTGACGCTACGTAAATTATAAGAGGGATTGTAATGACAGCAAAGTTCACGATGATGAGATATTTGAACAAGTGACCGCGATTTGGGTAGAAGTTGTCTCCATATCTAGGTGGTGGTGGATGATCGCAGTGGTTCGGATTTCCGGATCCTTCATAGCCAGGAGGCTTCCCATCGTGGGGATTGTGGTGTGGATGATGTGAGAAGGGATACCGATAGCTAGGAAGAGATCGATGAAATGGTGGCCAATGTGGTGGGTGTAGGTGCATGTGGTCCCCCGTTCCGTGATGAGGTCCCTCATTGCCAAAATCCTCGCCATACTTGCCTTGGTGTCCCGTGATCTTCCCTATAACCTTGTGTGCAGTATCACTAGCCTTGGAAAATGCAACCTGTGCAACACACGCAAGATCATCACAGTCTTTAATATGGCCATGTACATTCTGAACTCCATGCTCTAATAAAGTACGCTCCTTTTCTGCGATGAGAACTTTAAGCTCCTGGAGTTGAGCATTCATCCATTGGAGTTCAACAAGCTCATCTTCCAAGCTGAATTCTGATGCAGCACGGGATGGAATATAGTTTCCGTTCTTGACATTTGTATAAAGAAAGGTAGCGTGATTGGTCTGACTGAAGGCCAACTCAAAGCCAGACTGCTCAATTGGTTTTCCATCCACAGAGTGGATATCAAAGTTCATGAGTATGTGATCAGGTGCGCCATTAGATTTGATACACCGAAAGGACCAGGATGCCTCAACGATTCGCTGATCATAGAGCGACAAGAGACCAAACTCGGTCGTGCTCTCACCATTAGCAGGAACATCTTGGGTTAGATTTTTGTTGTTGACCGTAATGTGAGCGTAGTCGCATGCCGCGTGGAAGCCGGAAACATCCAGTCTGAAGGAAAGCTGCTTCGGCGCAATTGCGCCAGGTGACACCTCTTCAACCGAAATAGTGGGATCCACGACAAGGACAGTGCTTCGAATGGCTTGATGATGAAGTTAGAAGCATTTTCTTTGAGCATAGCAATGAGACAAGACATCATTATTTCACGCAGATCGAGGGAGTCGACCTTACCATTGAGGCCCGGCTCAGGAGATGCCGAAGCGACCACCGCAGTGAGGCATAATAAGGCAGCCTTCCAAAGGCCCCGCATGGCTGATGGGAAAACCAGAAGAAAGGAACGACAGCAGACAAGAGTAAATAAAAGAATCGGGGTATCAAAGGAGTCTGATGCCTAGAGGGAGAGAGAAGAATCCCTCAGGATCCGAGCCAGCAATTTGGTGGACTTCAAAAAGGAAGGAAAAAAGACTGGAGCAGGACGAGGGTGGATGCCTAGAGAGATAAATGAAAGAAACGAAGAGCCGTGGCAGCGCGACGCAGCGAGTGGACAGAGTGGGAGCTTTGCTTCGAGAGAGCCCGAAGGAATCCTCCGTAGAGAGTGGTGCTGCGCCTCGCGCCCTGTAATGGGCAACTCTACTGTAACACGTCTATAGTAACCATAAGCCCACGCACGCTGACGACGACTCAGGCGGCACAATTCCACTTGACCACAAGTACCGTGATGAAGCATCAAGATAGCGAAGTCAAGGATCGAGAGGATTTCTGAAGTCACAGAAGGGGTATCACGATAGCCATGCCAAAGAACATTTGTGATTGCGAAGATGTGATTCTTGGTGGGCGCGTCAAAGGTACGGAAGTACGGGGGTACAAGGGTACAAGGGTACTTCCCAAGACTCCGAGGTGCATTCGTGGATTGATTCGGCGCCCCTTAAAAGTAAGCTTAAACTACGGTGGCCCGTTCCACGCTGTGGTAGCTCCGCAATCAAGCAATATCAAAACCAGCCCAACAAGAAGAGCGCGGAACATTTAAAGTTTCGCACCAGAGCCAGCACAATGGTACGTTAACTTCTACATACCTGAATTTCTAAGAAATTGCGCTCTGCTTCTTATGTTCTATGCTGTTTTTATGTTATGCTCACAAAAATGCTGATGTTGCTGTTCTAGCTGCCCCTCGGTCTGCTCACTGCCGCGCAAGGCCACCCGATGCTGGTGGAGCTGAAGAATGGAGAAACGTTGAACGGCCACTTGGTGACATGCGACACATGGATGAATCTGACATTGAAGGAGGTTGTGCAGACTAGTCCGGTATCTACCTCCCTATTTCATTTCACGGCCAAAGAACCCGCTCTAAATTCAGGCCATGCTCCAAGAGATCTAGCAGAGACTAATATATGATGTTACAGGATGGCGACAAGTTTTTCAGATTACCAGAAGTTTACGTGAAGGGAAACAATGTAAGCTGAAAATCCAGCGCGGGCTTCAGGGATTTGTACCTGTGGCTAACAGAAGGTGCATAGATCAAATACTTGCGGGTGCCAGATGAGATCATTGATTTAGTTAAGGAGCAACATCAAGGACAACAAAGCAGCTACAGAGGTAGTCGTGGTGGTAGTCAACAACGAGGTGATCATAGTGGTAGAGGTGGTGACAGAGGGCGAGGTGGTAGAGGTGGAGGGCGGGGTCGC
>NCSJ02000422.1:0-33995 GCA_002812745.2 Scytalidium lignicola | reverse complement strand
ATGCTTCTGAACCTTGGTATTGTTTGTTAACAATATTAGATAGTTGTTGTCCTTGACTTTTGTGTTGAGTTTAAGTTACTTTATGACTTGTTTACTGATGAAGTTTCTTTTTAGCTCTTGAATTGATTAAGGCCTTTATTAGCNTTTTTGTATAGTATTATATTGATATATAATGAACTTTCACTGTTCATTGAGTAGAGATTAATGTTTTTAGCATTGTTAATTGAAATGTCATTGGCAATTTCTAGATTTTCAGCATTTTCTTGAAGTTCTTTAAATAATACTATTTACTTTGTAGTAAGGTTCCTTAACCTTGGTTTATCTGGGCTTTTGTTGTTTATGAATGTATGTGCATCTTGTACTTATTCTGTTATCTTGTTCTTAAGATGTTCTTTTATTTCAATAATAGAAATATTATTTATCATAGGAATTCTTCTTATAGAATTCAAGGGGTATGTTATTACTTCTTGGTTAAATTGTTAGTTGATCTTCTGACTTATCTTATCCTCTTCTAGCAACACAATAAATAGCTTTAAAGGTAGTGAATCTTCTTCTAGTTCATTAACTGTAGGCAACGTTTTTATGTCTTAATTGGTTTGTCCAACGATAATTTCCACTAGTTCCTTTTGCTCTTGTTGAGCATGATATTGTTCAGCTTCAAGCAATTGTTTTACTGATTTTCTTAATCTTTAGATTTCTTTGTACTGAGTTTCAGCTTTTAATTAGTCTTGCTAGTAAGTTATTATTAGAAGTCTTTTATGTTGTATGTTATGTCTTCTTTATACAACATAGCTTAACCTTTCTTTAATTATCATCTAAGCTTTTTTAGGTATTTAGTTGAAATTGTCCTAAATCCTAGTTCTTTTTTATTAGTAAGAGGATTTTGTATGATCCTTTCTTTATAACAATGCTTTGTAAGTTGGTTTTATAGACTAAAGTAAGATCCTTGAGATTGAGTTCTTATTTCTTAATAATTGCTTCTTCTTATTATATAGTTTTATAAAGTTGGCTTTTGTCTAGGATTTCTTATCCTTTTAATCTTCTTATGCTAATTATGAGATAATACTTTAGAACTAATAATTCTCTAGAAACAAGATATTGTTCTGTTAGTATAACCTTAAACTTTGCTAGCATTATCATTTAAATTCTACTGACTCTTAGTATAGATCTCCATTTATTTGAGTTAATAGCCTCCTCTTGATTTCAAGGGTGTTCTTTATGTTAAGTCCTTCTTATTAGTATAAAACTTGNTTTTTAGGATTCTTGTTATTGTCATTTTATCTGTATTAGTTTTAACAATGATTTTTGGTATAGTTATTAAATTCTATTATTCCTCTTCTTCTTTTGAGGAGTTTCCTTCCTCATTTGAGCTTTTCTTCTTTAAAGACTTTGATAAGATATCCATGATTCTTAGGATTTTCATAGCTTTAACTTTAACTAATGAGCTTAACTTAGTGTCTTTTTTTATGGGTATTTGCTATATGCTTAGAAAGTTTACACTTAAAACATAATTTGNTTTTTTCTTTTGTTGTTAAGTTCCTCAGGAGAAATTCTAAAGGAATTTCCCTTTTTGCTTTTTCTTCTAAAGTGTTTTTTTTCCTTTTCTTTTAAAGGTTTTTCCTTTTTTCATAATATTTAACTTTATAAGGTCTTTATGATCTTTCTTGTTGTTAGTCTTTTTTTTGATTGAAGTATAATCTATTCNTTTTTGTTTAAGATTATCTTATATTGTTCATTCTTGATCTTGATGGACAAGTTAACAAGAGTGTTAAATGTAGTAGTTGTAAGTTGTTAATATAGTTCTTCTTTGATGGAATCCTTCAATCTGGTCTTATACTAGTGTATATGCATCTTCTCTCCTTAGTTGATTGATATTGTATATTGGCAATAGAGTATTGTATATTTATTAGGGCTTTTGGTTTGCTTAAGGTGAGTTAATTGTCTTTTGGCATTCCTTTTCTCATCAACATCCTTATACAAGTGTTTGAGTTCTCTTGTGTAGTTTTCCTAGCTTCTAAGGATGTTTCTTACCCCTTGGTTCATTGTCCTTCTGTTTGTAGCAAATCATTTGTCCTTGAAGGGTTGAAACCAAGTTTCAGCTACTCCTTTTAAATACATAGATGCTTACAAAACCTTATATGTATCTTTAGGCAGTAAGTGATCGTTCAACATTAAATAGGTTCTTATCTGAGCAAGATATGCCTTAAGCTTCTTTTTGTTCTTATAGAATAAGTTTGGCTTGATGATCTTGACTTCCTTAGATGTTACTATTAAAACTTGTTCAACGTTGTCTTCTGGTTTAGAGTCTAGATCAAGGTTTAGGCTTGGAGCTCTTAATACTTGAACTAATTCTAGGTTAGGTTTAGATAATAAAGGTACTGGCTTCTTCTTTGAAGCTCTTGATGATTTTTTAACAGTTAATCTTTTTGTTGACTTAGTAAGTTGCTTTAGTAGCATAACAACTTCCTCTAATACTTCTTCTTGGATATTAGTTTCCTTGATAGTCTAGTTCTTACTTGGATCTTCTTCAGAATTATCTTCTGAACTTTCCTCAAATACTTCCTCAGATTCCTCTTCAGATTCTTCTTTAAAGCTTTTTTCAGAATCTTCTTTAGGTTGTTATTTGTTGTTGTTATTTACCGGTGTGTTTATTCTTAAATCCTGACTTATTAAGATAGGTGGTGTTCAAAATGTTATAAAACTTTACTATCCAGGTTATTGGATAGCCAAGGATAAGGTAAATGTTCAAGGACAACGGAAATGTATGACATACAAGCAAGTGACTAAGTCAAGTGTAGGATTTAGTAATGTATTTAAGTTGAACATGAGGAGTTTACTCTTATGTTCTTACAATGTGCTTATATAGATAATGAAATCCAATTGGACTCTCTAGAGTCCTTGGAGTCCTTAGAGTCCTTGGAGTCCTCTGGAGTCCTTTAAGGATCCTAGGACTTTATCATGTGACTTCTGATTGTTAGGTTCTTTATGTACACCTTCTGTGTACTGAGCCTTAGGCTTACACCAATCAGCTTGTTAAGTAAAACCCGTAATATTATATGTACAAATTCAAGGTTATTATATAATTATCTTGTCAAGTTGAGAATTACACAGGAAAAGTAGCTTATGATTGACATGATATACYTTTGYTARGTATATAAAYAACRTTAGATYRTTAARGTAYAATRGATTGAARGAAYTAYAAAYYYARCCAATTCYATGACTAAAGRAAAGYTATCTARYACTTTAAAACAAYTRTTRGATATGAATAAAGTAYAATTAGAAGTAGTAGAATAAGTAAAACATRACAGTRTAAGTAGYAGAACAGAGAATTGTACAGAGGAAGGATTTAGAGTTATTCTTAATTAAGTAATTAGTATATGATTGAGAAAACTTTACAGATTTGAGCATTTTAAGAGTTATAGCATACAATCATTTTTAAAGTAACTTTAATGTTAGTAGAATAATAGTTATATACACATGATATTCATATGCCCTTATAAGCTAATCCTGATTAGGTAATGAGAATAAGCAAAGCTCTTATAACTTTGCTTTCTTACCCTTAATCATATAATAATCATGGAATAGCACAACGAGTATATTATGTATAATTATATACTATACTTCATGTTACAAGTAAACCAACACTAATAATATATACAATTATTCAAAATCATAAAATGTGTTAATTATCTTGTTTATTAACTTAATATACCTGATTATTAAAAGATATATCTTGTTTTTCTATAATTTAATTTAAGTTAGTATTAATATTTAGTATTAACTTATTCGAACAATTATGTTTTAACTTTTAAGGACTAGTTTTTATAGAAAATAAAGATAATACTAAAGAAGATCCTGAATAGAAAGTAGTATAAATACTAGACAAATAAGTTATTAAAGCTAGTTAAAAGTATTTTACACAATACTTAGTTTGATAAAAAGGTTAACTTCTTGAATATAATTAATAAAGACTTTTTAAATATCTTAACTGTTAAAAAATCATATAAGATTATAAAAACAATCTAGTGTTAATAATGTTTATGTTTACTCTTGATTAATACATTTTACAATTACAAACCTTTTTATTATAACTAACTTCAACTTTATTATCTTATTTACTATTAATTACTCTTTAATACAATAACATACTTTGAATAGTTATAAGAAAATTTATAAACTAAACTACTATTATATATAATATAAGTACTTTTTACCTTTTTACGTTGATAATAACAAGATATAATAGTACTTTTAATAAGTTAGAATTTGTCTTAACTATAAGAATATACTGTAAAATTTTACTTTTTGTCAAATTCTATAATGTTATAATATTTAATAACTTTACAAAGTATATTAAACTGTTAAAAACTTCTTTTAATAAGAATTTTAATATATTTACTTATTAAAGTATAAAATACAAATCTTTTGTCAAAGATTTAACAATCTTGAAAATTATTTAAAAAGTTAAATTTAAAGAAGTCTTTTAAGAATATTTTAGTTTTGTACACTTATTATTTAGTATACTTGTACTTAAATAACTCTTTTACATTATTATAACCTTTAGAAGTTTTTAAACATATTATTAGGTTAAGAATTTAAATCTTGTCCTTTAAAATACATTNAAAAACTTTTTTTACTATTATTAACAATAATATTATGTTTAAGAAACTTATAACAAAACAATTAAAGTATATTTTACTTATAATATTTATAAATACCTTTCTTATATATTACTTTAATTANTTTTTAATTTATAAAGGACTTTTAACTTATTGTTCAGCCTTATTCATTTTATTAGATTAATCAGTATTTGACTTTATTAAATAATTAAAATATAATTTTTAACTACTTTAAATAATAATATTATATATCTTATAAAAGCAGCTTAGTTATTTTAAACAACTCTTCTGAACATAAGCTAAAGCTAATTATGGTTATCTTATATGTTATCTTAAAAAACTCATTAAAATTTAATGCAAAAGCAAAGGTAAAAGCAAAAGCTGAACTTAAGGAAAAGACTAATAAGGAGGAAACTAAAGAAGTATATACTTGTTACAAGACTTCTTACAGCATAGTTATATAAGGTAAGCCTAGTCACTCTTATTAAGGTTTATATAAAAGTAAAGTATTTGTAATTATAGTAAACAAGTATATATAGTAAAGTTATAACTTAAGTTGAACATAAGGTTCTTAACTAAAGCTTAAAGAGTATGTTCTTATATAAACAATTATTGTTACTTAATATGTAAATACTGACCGCGGCAGTATCGCAGACCTGTGATTTGTAGCGGTCATGCTTCGGTCGGAGTCGCGGTATCGCCCTCACAGCGCGTTCGGGCAGCGAGATATGGGGATGGCTTGGTGTACCGATCTGCGCAATCACTAAGAACGAGAACGTGAGCCGTGTGGTATTTAAGTTAGGAGTTACCATCGAACTATGGACTATCCTGCTGTATCCTGCTGTATACAGCAGCAAACATGGCGCCTTCAGCAATTATCGACACAAATGGCGGTGGTCCCGCTCCCCGCCTCTGCAACATCGTCACGCCCGTGGGCATGTGTGGGTATGGCTTTGAGGACGACCAGACCATCAACGCCCTGGAGGAACTGACGCAGGATGCTTCCCCAACGGCAATCATCCTCGACTCAGGCTCGACCGACTCCGGACCTTCGAAATTGGCCCTGGGGACCATGACTTGTCCGCGCGACTCGTACGTCCGTGACTTGAATAAGCTGCTAGGCTATGTCCACAAGTACAAGGTCCCGCTCATCACGTCGTCAGCGGGTGGAGACGGGACCAACCAGCACGTTGACGAGTACTTGAAGATTATCCAAGAACTCTCAGAGAGACCCGAGAACAAGTAAGCATTGAGGCGAGCCGCCGCAAGATATGTAATGTGAACACTAACTAACATGGCAACAGAGCATGGAAGTTCAAAATCCTCGTCATCTACTCGGAAATCGACAAGGATCTCGTGATCAAGAAGATCGAGAAAGGCCAAATTGCCGGCTGCGGAAAGTCCGTTCCAGCCTTGACTGTGAAGAATGTCGAGCAGACACGCGCTATCGTTGCGCAGATGGGTGCAGAGCCATTCCTCCAGGCAATGGCAGCCAATCCCGACTTCGATATCATCATCGGTGGACGTGCATATGATCCATCGCCATACATCGCTTTTGCCTCATATCACGCCCTGAAGAACAAGAATGCTTCGCTGCTGTCCCTAGGTCCGGAGGTGCTGGGTGCTTTTGCGCACATGGGCAAGATCATGGAATGCGGCGGTCTCTGTGCGACGCCCAAGAGCGTATCAGCCAGGACAACCATCTACCAGGACTACAGTTTCGATATTCAGCCTTTAGATCCCGCGGCCAAGTGTACCGTGCTGAGTGTTGCGGCGCATACCCTCTATGAGAACTCGCGTCCAGACATCCTGTATGGACCCGGCGGGTATCTGGATCTGACCAAGTCTTCCTACCAGGAGCTTCCCGATGGTATCTCGGTGCGCGTGAGAGGATCGATCTACCATTCCACCGCGAGCCAGGGCGTGCCATATACCGTGAAGCTTGAGGGTTCTACAGTCTCGGGATACCGCACGCTGATGATCGGCTCGTTTCGCGATCCCATCATGATCCCGTGGATCCATGAGTTCCTAGAGCAGTGCAAACGACAGGTTGCCATCCAGCACACGCACATCACGAAGCATTGGGATATCTGCTGGCATGTTTATGGGTCGACCCCAGACGGGCCTCCTCCTCAGGAGGTCTTGCTTGTCGCCGAGGTGTTGGCTGACACCCAAGCGTTGGCGACCAGTCTGGCGTCGAGTGCCCGTGTTTGCTGTGCTCACGGTGCATATCCAGGACAGAAGGCGACGGCGGGCAACTTTGCCATGGGCATCGGCGGCCAGTTTGAACTGCAGACGGGTGAATGCGCTGAATTCTCGGTGTACCATCTGATGCCCATCGAGGAGGGCCAAGAGGGAGCCTCCGAGGTGGGCTCGAACAACAACTGCCTGTTCCACTGGAAGAAGGTAGTCATGGGCAAGGGCGAAGCTAGAGCAGAATCCAACGGAGCAACAACTAATGGACACACTGTCCCCAGCACCTCGAACGTCAAGGCCAAGACCAAGGCTGTCTCCCACGCTGCTCCTGCACCGGTCAAGTCCACAACTCCACCATCCAGGCTTGTCGACGTCGCGAGGGTGGTGCGCTCCAAGAACGCTGGTCCATTCGAGATCACGCTGGACGTAATGTTCGACAACGCCGAGGTCTACCAGGCCGTCAAGCGGTCCGACCTGCTCAGCGGCGTGGTCATCGCCAAGCTCTACAACCTCTCACCGGACCAGGTCATCTGGTCGGGCTTCTTCGACGTTGCGCTCGCCTTCAAAGCCACCCTGCCGCGTATGCGCGATGGCAAGCCAGCCTCTTCGGGCAGCTTCAGGGAGGACGATGTGCATGGTAGCCAGCAGTACGTGCGGTTGATGGAAGTGAAACTAACAGATGCGTTGCTCCAGGAATTGAAGCAGCTTGGAGTGTACTAAGCGGTTGAAATGGTTGGGTTCGGCTGTTTTGAAGTGATGTGGAGTTTCCCGCTTCGGTGGTCAGGAAGGAAACATTGGGACTCTCCACGACGAACATCTATAAGCGATTGTGATAGAATATTGTACCGTACTATTCTGGAAATGCCTCCCCTAGTAGTCAGGGTACAAATTAAGCAACTGATTAAAGCATTTGGGTTTACAACTCAAATGTCCTTATTCCTTAGTTTCAGGTGACTTTTAGAAAAGCTCGTATATCTCTCAAGTAGAGAGAGTTGTCAGTTTAGCGTGAGAATATATGTTCCTGTTCCTGCTGTTTATCAGTCCCAAACCCTATCATAAGCTACTGAAATATCTGTCAAATGTATATCTACTCCCATCGTACTACTCAAAATTTCCTGACAGAAACCCCAAATCAGGTAATATGCCTTCTAAATAAGGAGTCGAAAACAGCTCCATTGGCCCATTCTGCAATAAAGACTCAGCTGTAGTATAATCTTCAGGATGCTGATCCTGCACAATCCCACTAAACCTCTTTTTCGCCCGCCACACCGCATCCCTGTAGATATTCGCCGACATTCTAGACTTCACCACCAGCAGAGGCCCGCCTCGAACCTGACTCTCGCTCCCCGTGCCCAAGAACTGAATGATCGCACAGATCCTTGACAAGTGATCACCCTCGCCTGCCGAGCAACTTTTGAGCCGCTCCCACGCCTGATTAATAATATTTCTTGCGGCGATCTCGTCCACAAAGCTGTACGTTGGATACTTGATGAGCTTCAGAAGGAAGAAGACGCTGAAGTAAATATGCCCTCGACATAGCGCAGTCCAATATATAATCCCAGCGTCTGGTGAGACTGCCACCTTGAGGAGCTGCATGATCGTAATGTAGGCCTGGGAAAGGATTTCGTTGTTTGTATTAATGGTGTCAAGAGGGGAATTCTCACCACTGTCCTCTGCACCAAAGACGAAAGAATACAAGGATAGTCTTGCTCCGAGGAGCATAGCAAGTTCCATAGGTGGCGATGTTGACTCAAAACGAGTCTCAGCCATTCGTAAGTCCTTATCGAACATCCGAATCATCGGCGTTGGTTCAGGGAACAAACCCGTGCTCGTCTTCTCATGATTGCCCAAGGTGATTGTAAATCTGTTGACCTGGTATGCGATGAATAGTTGACGACAAAGCACTTCCGGTAGCCAAGAGGGAAGGGATGTCAAAGTTCCCAGAATACTGTTATCGACTCTAACTGTCGAAGGGATGCCAAGTTTTGTACTGATCCTAAAGAGAGGTATAAGTCTCTATTGCATGCGGAAATGTCGTCAGTAACTCACCCTTGATTAATAATGAAGCAAGCAATCCACGCCTTTTGGCGGGCCATCATCGTCTCCTGGTCGTACACCGTATCGTATCGGAAATCCGCCGTATGAGCCGGACGATGCAAGCCGAGTCGCAACGCATAATGCGTCGCAAGGCCGCAGTACGTCCATGAAGGGTCTGTATCAATGGGCCCAAATGGAAACGGCCAGGAACAGATAAGAAGCAGGGCCTGTATCTGTGGGAAGGAGTGGCTAGCTGGGTGATTGATGTCCGTAAGCAATCGTTCCACAGGATTCTTGAGTCGAATGTAGAGGTCGGAGTGCTCGCTCAATCCCCCGCAAGCAATTGCTATAACAGTCCAGAAAAGGACGTCAAAGGATGCATACGATTCAAGAAATGCAGGCAACTCTGGTAATATGGGAAATAGAACATGGTAGTGCGTATAGTATCTACAATTAGTAAGCATTGATCTCCAAGCTGGGCTTTCGACCTACTCTTCAAGGAGTTCGTGTATTACTTGAGGCCCGATCCATATATTGTCAAGGACCCTTGCACTGATCATCGGCTGCTGACTACCTGGCGAGATTATCGTCGGCGTCGTATATTCAGTCCTGACTTCGATGGGCGTGTCGGAAGGTGGAGGAGACAACTGTGCGGCTCCTCGGTCGGGCGACTTAGCAAATTCCTCCTTTAACGATCGAAGCTCCCGCTCCATAACTTCGATACGTCTACATACAGGTCTTTAGGATAGTGTAGATGCATCTTGTTAGGATAGATCTACTCACTCTCGTCTAGAAGTTCTTTTGAAGCGCGGGTCCACGAAACAGTGCAGCCGAGATTTGACGCACCGCGAGCATGATCTTGGAAAGCGCTCATACGAATCGCATCTCAGCTATATACAAATTAGTAACTCAATATTCTATGTCCAGACTGCAGGACACCGTGAAAACACGTGAGAAAAGGAGATCCTGACCTTCATCTGTCGACAATGAACGCACGCAGCGTGCCTTCGCCGCTGATGCTGCTGCATGGCGGCGATGCAATCTGCAGCAATTGCGAGTGGTATGTTAAATTAATATAATTTGCTTGTGTGTTTCACTATAAATGACAATAGTTATAATATTCGAGGTGAGATTAAGGACTGCGGGGTTTGTCTTTAAACGTATTTAATATTAAGTTGCTTTGAAGATTAATGAAGCTGGTTAATTAACTATAGGTAGATCCCATGGATTTATTTCCAGAACCCTGGCCAAGCGGGGTTACAGGTAACTTATCACGTGCTAGACCACACGCGGCTATATCGGGAAAGTTATCGTTATGCTGTTTCATATAAGATGTTACAGATGAGGATCTGGCACAATACTAGGTGACCTTGTAAGTCTAAACAAATAAAATTTTACCAATACAATAATATTTTGCATACACAATTACTAGAGGATTATGAAGATAATATGTTTCATCACTTAAATAAGTAAAGAGGTAGATCTACACCTTTAACCCCTAGACACTGTGAAGAGAGAGAAGAGGGGGGGTTAACATACGGTCTACGACTGATACGAGCATATAACCAGTTTTAATGCGGAATTTACACCTCAAGGCCAAAGTCCATAACACTTTCTATACATTCTGTAAATTTCCACGGCTGGCTAGTGTTTAATTCGGGGGTTTAAATCAAAGTGTTCATGTTGATGCATTCGCTGAGTCTTACCGAAACTCAAAACCTCTTGCTGAAAATTGCCCGGAAATTTCCGTTTCAAACATCTAAGATATTGCAAGCATTGTATTGCTATCAAAAGATATGCAATCAATCCTTCGACTTCCGGATCACCCGAGTTTTGTTGATCCCTCCCCTTTTTTGCCGCAGGTAGTATTTCACGTGTGCCACATACAAGCTTAGCTAACCCCCTACGAGTGAAGCGAGTAGCAAGCACCGTACAGCATTGAAAGAATCGAAGCAGCCAACGACCCTCGGCCATTAATACTTACCTACTTACTATAATCACAAATGAGAAATAGAATTTAAGAATTATCTTGTAGTTTTTACAACTACATACATATATATATGTAAATATCGAAACCGTGGTTATTCTAATCCGATCCCCTTTTTCATATGACATTTCATGATATTTCATGTACTGTAATAACATATTATCAATAACACTTTATGGTATTAGGATATTACAGGCGAAACAATTAATTGGACAATCCACAAACTGATAAAATTGTGAAAATGGCGGTTTACGGACCAGTCACACAAAGAATAAAATCGACAAATTAGCTAAGCGTATCTACAATGTTTTCGATTTTACAAAGAAAAATATCTTCACTTTAAACGCCCTTGAGCTCCTCGACATGAATGACATCGTTCTCAGCCTTGCTGCCACCCTCAATCGACTGAACCTCAACGATGGTGAACTTATGCTTGACGACGGCGCGCGCGCCSGGGGGACTTTGCGAACATATCGTCGATGTCCTCGAGGGAGAGATCCTTGGTCTCGGGGAAGAAGAGGTAGATAGTGATGGCAATGGCGGCGTTGGTGCATGCGTAGACGATGTAGTACTTGTAGCCGATTGAGGCGAAGCTATAGAGTTCTTGTTAGCATCGCTGGAACCGTAGAAATTGTAAATCACATGTAGTACGAGGGTTAGAGTGCATACCCAGTAGGAGTGACTTCAGCGACCATGAAGTTCATCAGCCAGTTACCGCTAACAGCGATACCGGTAGACTGCGCTCGGATCTCGAGGGGGACGATCTCCACGGTGTAAAGAAAGGCAACCGAGAGAAGAGCAATGGGGAAGAAGAAGTTGAATGCAAAGGTGAAGAAGACAGCGGCGATTTGAATTCCCTTGCTGCGATCGATGATCGAGACGAGGCCGGCGAGACAGCACATGCAGATTGACATGCCGATCGCGCCGAACAGGAGGAGAGGTCGCCGTCCTAGACGCCAGTGAGTGAAAACTCTTGAAATATTTCAAGGGTCAATGAGGATTCTTACCGAATCTGTCAACAACGAAGAAGGGGACGGTAGATGAGAGCCACTGAAAGGTCTCGAGAATACCAGCCACGACTCTCGAGGTAGTAACGCTCAAGTGTAGTCCTTGCTGATAGATGATAGCTAGCAAAAGTCAGAATCATGATACACGGATATAATGTTACTGAGGAGTAACTGACCAGCGTAGTAGCTAAGCGCATCAATGCCCGTCAACTGATTAAAGCACTGGATTGCCAAAGCAAGGATCATGCGGTGCATATATCGCTTCTCGGATTTCTGGAAGATGTGGCGGAAGTTGCGGACCTGATCGTTCTTCGTATGGTGCCAGATATTCTGGATGTCGGCCTGAAGCTCCTCCGAGTAGATGGGCACATCGTCGAGGATGCTCATCAACTCCGTCGCCTCAGGCAATCGGCCCTTCTTAATCAGCCAGCGGGGCGACTCGGGCAGCACGGAGACCAGGACCATGACTATAAAGGCGAATACGACCTGGAAGGCGATGGGGAACCGCCAGTTGATGGAATCTTTATAGTGAAGGTAGAAGCCAAGGTCAACCCAGGTAGAGAGCATGCCTCCTCCGGTGGCGAAGATGCCCTCGATGACGACGTAGGATCCCTGCACTGCACTTAGGAGCTGCTGCATAGGGGAAAACATAAAACGGAAGCATCTCAAATGCCTACTTACTCGGTTATGAGCCCTGGAACACTCTGCAACCCAGATGGGGACGGTAGCGGTGGCCATGCCAACACCTACGCCCGTACTGGCACGTCGTTAGCAGGTCACGTCGGGCTGGGAGGTCTTAAAGCACACTCACATAACTCTCGCGATGCTGAACTGCACCAGCGAAAAGGAGGCAGCCTGGATAGCAGCTCCAATAATCTCGATCACCATCCCGAGGAAGAGGGTCTTTCTCCGTCCCAGCTTGTCACCAAAAGCAATACATCCCCAACCTAGAAGCGGAGAGGAGAATGTCAGCTATCCGGTCAGATTCTTCCATCAGAAATCTCACATACATCCGAGAAGGGCTCCCAACTCAAAGACGGCCACGACGGTGCCTTGGATTACTGAGTTGTGATTTTTCAGCGTGCCCGTGGTGTGCGCGGTGTCAATCCGGGGGAAGGTGGCCACGAAGGAGTCGAGGGTCAGCAGACTCCCCAGCACACCTTGATCGTAGCCCTGCAGCATGAACGACACTCCTGCGGTCAGGGCGATTGCATAATTGAGCGCCTTGCCCTTGAGGCCTAGATAAGGAGCCATTTGGCTGAGGTATCTTGTATTTTTGTATTCCTTTTCAAACACGAGATGAGGATATACGGCGAACACGAGGGTCTACAGGCGGACTTGAACAGACTTAGACTCTGATGACCGTCCCCCCCATGGGTATTTCTGGAAGGTTGATATATATGCATTTCTGGAAGGTTTATATACATATGCATATGTGCAGTCTCCGGCCTGCTACCTTCTCATGTGGTCGAGCCGGAACAGGCGAGCCCGTGCTAAGGGGGCTGGCTCGTGCGAACACCCCGGCACGATTTCCCCGTGGGGAAAGCTGGGAGCTGGGGAGCGGGGTAAGCAAGCGCGGGCCCACTAACATTCTACGCTGAAGTGAGCGATGTCGCTGAAGACAGCGCTGTTCGCTTGAATCTCGCTCACTGAGCGAAGTCGCCTAGTATAGGCGCCTTGGCGCGCTGGGATACGCTGCCAGTTACCACCGCTGGAAATGTTAGCACTCTCGGCATGCTATCTGTCCGCTGGAGCATTCTGGAATTCAGCCCTTGATTCTGTTCATATGTATTTTCTGTCCGTGTGTTGTTTATTGCTTACAGTGTTGGAATTGATTTGATTTGATTTGAATATAGACTACTATTCAACTCAAATCAAATCATAAAAACGTACTATTCAAATCAAATCAAATAATATTTGAATATTCGAATAATTATTCGAATAGTATATCACGTGATTACGCTAAACCTAAATTAGTTTAGTTTTTNGTTGACAAATMTATTATATAATAATTTGTAATAGATCTTAGTATTTATTTAATACTTTCTACTAATAGATTCTCTTCACTTAAGACATTATCACTTATCTTATACTCAAATACTTGAATTCTTGTTAATAACTTATATTTCTTCTAAACAAATTAGCTAAAGGTTTTCTTGTCTAATATTCATTAGTTAAACCTTAACAAATAATCTTAACATTACNTTTTTATAATCATAATCTACTTTAAGTAAACATAATAATTTCATAACTTCTTTTAATAATCAATACTAAGTTATTTTAATCATAGTATAACTTATTAGTTATCTTAGTCTCTTATTAGAAGATCTCATCATCACTTTCCTTTAGAAGGTATATAATTCTCTAATATCTTAGATACTAGATTCTAATCTGACAATATGCTCTTAATTAAAGTTATTCCTTAATATTAAATGTTTCTTTAATAATATTCTCTTCTAAATATATCCTTAAGTTCTCAAAAATCCTTATACTAAGTATATTAGTTTAAACTTCTTTATAACTTAGTAATAATGATTCTTGCCTAAGAATACTTATAATACTTATACTTATAATTATTATTTATTTTCCTTTATCCTTATGACTATTAACAAAATGCTTAAGAAGTTTATATTTAAAATATAACTTCTTTTCTTTATAATCTTTTAACTTTTTAAAGTTGATTTTAAACGAATTCCCTTTTCCTTTAAGCTTTTTAACNTTTTACTTTTCCAAGGTTTTCCCTTTTTGACTATGTCAAGGTTTATAAGATTTTCTTATAATTAAGATTTCTTTACTTGATTATTATTCTTACCTATAAAGTAAGACAATTCCTTCTTGTCCAGTTTCNTTTTTATATAACTGATTTCTAATCTTAATACATTAATTGATTAAAGTCTTCAAGTCTAAGACTAAAGCCTCTTAATATAGTTTATCATGTATTTCATCTTTTAATCTTCTTTTATATTATGTGATAAAAGCCTTCTTATTTTAGTTTATCCTTATTGAATATTATTTGAACAAGGTAATATAATTATTGATAATCTTTGTTTGTTTAAGATAGTAAAAATATTCTTTTATATTCTTTTCCTTATCAATGTCTTTAAACAATCTGTTAAGTTCTTTTATATATTCATTATAATTATTAAGGAGTTTTCAAGTTTCCTCATTAATTAAATCTCTTGTATAATTAAAATAATCATTTAAGAATAGTTAAAACCAATTTATTACAATTCTTTTAAGATATAATACTGCTTATAATACTCTTTGTATATTATTTATAAGCACTTGTTTATTTAATACTAAATACATTCTTATTTATACTAAGTATACTTTAAGCTTATTCTTATCTTTATAAAAGAAGTTTAATTTAATTACTCTTACTTCTTCTCTTAACAATCTTTTAACAATATTTATAATAATTATTAGTCTTAGTCTAAGTAATAAAGTTAATAATCTTAACAAAGGTTCTCTTAAAGGTCCTCTTATTATTAATCTTATTAGTAATCTTACTTATACTAAGTTTATAACTTTGTTCTTTAAGTCAACTTCTTTACTTAAGCTTTTACTTATTAAACTTTCTTCAGAACTTTCTTTAAAGCTTTCTTTTAAACTAATCATTGTATCTTTGTCTAATACTTATTCAAGTTTAATATAACTTACTTTTATATAATAATATTCAAAATGTTATAAGACTTCTTATAGTATAATCATATAAAGTAAGCTTAATTACTCTTGTTAAGTTTATATAAAAGTTAAACTGTTTATAATTATAATAAACAAGTATTTACATATAATAAAGTTATAACTTAAGTTAAACACAAGGTTTTTAACTAAAGCTTAAAGAGTATATTCTTTTATAAATGTTAATAAGTCTAATAAGTATAATAAGTATAAACTATCCTCTTTATACCCTTTATACCTCTTGTATAAGTCATGTAACCTAACTGTTATTAATTACTAACATTTTATAAACCATTACTTTAATACTTATTAAGTTATAATAATAAGAATTATAACAGACAATATAACTTTTATTTGCATTTACAATTAACTTTTCATAATTTTAAGAGTAATAACTAATATTATAATCTAAGATTAACTTTAAAGAAGTATTTTAACTATTATTTAAGTTAATATACTTAATGATAATAGTAGAAGACAAAGTAATAAAGGAATAACTAGACAAGATAGTTAAGAGAGGATTATACTAGAAGTTAAACTCTTTAATAAGAGTATTGTTATTATTTACAAAGAAATTAAATAACTTAAAAGGTAAGCTTTACAAGGATTATAAAGGTTTGAACAAAAGAATAATTAAAGACTAATATCCATTATCATTAATAAAGACTACTAAAGACAAACTTAAAGATGTTAAGTTTTTTATAAAACTAGATTTATAATTAGTATTTAACCTTATTAGAATAAAGGAAAGAGATGAATAAAAAGTTATTATTAAGACTAAATATAAGTTATATAAACTATTAATTATATTGTTTAGATTAACAAACATACTTATTATAATGTAAAGGATTGTAGATAAGGTTATTAGAGAATACTTAGAGAAGTTTATAATAATATATCTAGACAATATCCTGATCTTCTTGAAAATGTTAAAAGAACATAAAGTTTATGTAAAAATTATTCTTAAAGTATTATAAAAAGCAAACTTTCAGTATAAGCTAAGGAAATGTAAATTCTATAAAACAAAAAGTACAATTTTTAAAATACATTATAACATATAATAAGGTCAGAATAATTAGAGAAAAAACTAAAGTTATTAAAGAATAAATAATACTTAAGATAATCAAGGAGTTATAAAGCTTTTTAGGCTTTATAAACTATTATTATTGAAAATTTATAAAGAATTATTCAAGGATAATGTATTATTAACTAAATTAACCAAAAAGAATGTACTATATAAGTAAGGGAAGGAATAACAGAAGTATTTAATGTAATCAAAGAARCCTTTAAAGAAGTTAAAATCACTAGATCAGACTTATTTTATAAGGATAAAAAAAAAGTTAAAAGTATATCTTGTTTAAATAAGAACTTATTTAATGTTGAACAATTAATTATTGTTTAAAGACATATATAAGGTTTTATAAGTATTAACATATTTAAGAAAAGTAGTTAAAACTTAGTTTTAACCTTTTAAAGATGAATAGTTCATAATGAATGGAGAAACAAAAAAAGTAAGAAGTAATTAATATTATTACAAGTTAAGTTAACTATATTAAAGAGTTTAAACGCTTATACAGAGATATTAATGAAAAAAAGGAATATTAAGAGATAATTAGCTTATTTTAAACAAACCAAGAGTCTTAATGAATATATAATACTTTATTATTAGTATACAATATTAGTTAACTAAGGAGAAGAAGTATATATATATTAGTATAAGATTAGCTCAAAGGACTTTATCAAGGAGGAATTATATTAACAATTTGTAATTATTACATTTGATGTTCTTATTGACTTGTTTATTAAGATTAAGAATAAGCAATATGAGATAAGCTTAGATAAGAAGGATGAATCTTATTTTAATAAGAGAAAGATTAATAAGAAGAAGGATTAAGGAAACCTTATAAAGTTAGATATTATAAAGAAAGGAAAAACCTTTAAAAGGAAAAGAAAAAAGGTACTTTAAAAGAAGAAATAAAAAAGGGAATTTCTTTAAAATCTTCTTTGAGAAGCTTGATAAGAGAAAAAARGAACAAATTATATTTTAAGTATAAACTTCTTGGATATATAGTAAATACTTATAAAAAGGACAACAAGTTAAATATATTAATTAAAGTTAAAGTTATAAAAANTCTTAAGAATTAAGAATATCTTGTCAGAATTATCAGAGGAGAAAAGCTTAAACTTAAAAGAGATATCTAATAAGGAAGTTAATAAGGTAACATTTATAATAATAAGAAAAACTTAGTATATAAGATATTCTCAAGACAAGGAAGAAGTTGAGAATCTAAATAGATGAAGATTAATTCTAAAAGTTAGTAAAATCTAGATAATTATATTAATGAACTTCGAAGTTATACTAATAGAATAATATTTTGTTTTTAAGGAAATACTAATCTTAAAATATTATCTAATGATTAGTATAAGAAGGTTAAGAGGATAGGAAATCTTAAACAGAAGTTAACTTTATAAAACTATATAATAAGAGGAAATAATTGTCTTAGAATAAGAGTTTAATCTTAAGGATCTTATTCTAGTTTACAAGATTAACCTTTAAAGTATTATCATAAAGAAAAGGATATATAAGTTCTTCTTACTAGTAAAAAGAACTTAGATATAAAATAATTATGATCAGATGCTCAAGAATGCTTAGATAATAATAAAAGAAGGATTAAGCTATGTTATATAAGGATAATATAACTTATAACAAAGAGGTTATTTAATGATAACTTTTTAGCAAAATCAAGTAAAAGTAAAAACATAATACAAAGAAATCTAAGGCTTAGGAAAATCAGTAGAATAATTGCTTAAAGTTAAACAGTATTATACTTAATAAAAGGAATTTGTAAAGATTATTATTAAACAAGTTAACTAGAATGTAAAAGCTTTACTTATAATTAATAAATTAGAGGAAAATTCACTACCTTTAGAATTACTTATCATATTACTAAAGGAAGATAAATTAATATAAAGGATTAATTAACAATTTAACCAAGAAATAGTAAAGTATCTTTTGAATGTTATAAGAAGAACTTTTAAGGAAAGTAATATCTTTATTACTAAAATAAAAGAATGCTTTAGAAATAAAATGGTAGAATAAGTATAAGATGCATATACATTCATAAATGATGAAAGCTTAGATAGACTAAGGTTAAAAGACTTTATAAAGAGACAAACAATACTGTTTGAGGAACTTTAAGAAAATGCTAAAGATCTAGAAATTGAAGATGATGTATTAGTTGATAATACTAAAAACATTAATCTTTACTCTATAAACAGTAGAAGTTTATTATATATAAATATAAAATTATGTAAAAAGTTAATAAAGGCTTTAATTAATTCAAGAGTTAAAAGAAACTTTATCAATGAATAAGTTATAAAGTAGTTTGGACTTAACACAAGAGTTAAGAAAGATAATTACTTGATATTATTAATAAATGATAATATAATTAAAAGAGTAATTAATGTTCAAACTTATGAATTAGATATAAGGATTAATGATGATCATCATAAAAGAATATCCTTTAACATTATATAACTAAGAATATATCAAGTGATATTAAGAATTGAATAGATAAGGAAGTATAATCTAATAATTGATTGAAGAATAGATATAATTACTTTCTTAGAGGAAGAATAGAATTTAATGTTTTTAAAAGTTATTTATGTTGAAAAAACCTTAAAATATATTCTTAGGAATATTATAAATAACTAAAGCTATTTACAGAAAGACTTGATGATTTAGCCTTACTTGAGTATAAATTATAAGATTATAAGATAAAGTTCAAAAAGGGGTTCAGACTAACTTATAAATTAATTTATTGAATAACTCTTATTAAGGATAAGGTGATGAAGAAATGGTTACTTAAAAAAANTAATTTTTAAAGGTTTGTACAAAGAAAGTTATAACAAAGTTAAAGTATTATTATATTATATGAAAAAAAGGAGATAATCTATTAGAATAACCTTATAGTGATTATAAACATTTGAATAGTAGAATTAAGAAAGACTAATACTCCTTACTATTGATAGACTTAATGATAGACAAGTTAAAAAGGAGTTGTTATATTCATCAAGTTAAACTYGTKRWTAAGAATATTATTATTATTTGTAAAAAAAACCAAATAACTTAAAGAGCAAGCTTTATAAGGACTACAAAAGTTTAAACAAGAGAATAATCAAGGACTAATATCTATTACCATTAATAAAGATTACTAAAGACAAGTTTAAGGATATTAAGTTCTTTATAAAATTAGATTTATAATCAGTATTTAACCTTATCAGAATAAAGGAAGAAGATAAATGAAAAGTTATTATCAAGACTAAATATAAGTTATATAAGTTATTAGTTATACTGTTTAGATTAACAAATATATTCATTATAATATAAAGGATTATGAATAAGGTTATTAAAGAATACTTAAAGAAGTTTACAATAATATATTTAAATAATATCTTAATATTCTTAAAGACATCAAAAGAACATAGAATTCATATGAAAATTATTCTTAAAATATTATAAAAAGCAAGCTTTTAATATAAGTTAAAGAAATACAAATTTTATAAAATAAAAGTATAGTTTTTAAGACATATTATAATATATAATAAAGTTAGAATAATTAAGGAAAAAACCAAAGCCATTAAGGAATAGACAAAACCTTAAACAGTCAAGGAATTATAAAACTTTTTAAACTTTGTAAACTATTATCAAAAATTTATAAGAAACTATTTAAGGATAATATTATTATTAACTGAATTAATTAAGAAGAATATACTATATGAATAAAGGAAGGAATAACAAGAAGCTTTTGACATAGTCAAAAAANGCTTTCAAGAAGGACTAAAGTCTTAGAATCTTCAACTTAAAAAGACTTGTTCAAATTAAAACAAACATATCAAACTACATTTTAAATATAATTTTAAGTTAACAAGACAAGAAAAAGGGTTAGAAGTTATTTACTTTCTATTTAAGAAAGTTTAACTTAACTAAGCAAAATTATCTTATCTATAATAAAGAATTGTTAATAATAATAAATGTATTAAGAAAATGGAGAATATATACAACAAGAGTAAGAGAATAAATAAAGATATTAATAGATCATTTGAATTTGAAGTATTTTATAACATTCAAAGAGTTAAACACAAGATAAGCTAAGTAAGTAGAAACCTTGTTAGAATATAATTTTAAGATTCAGTATATCAAAGGAACTAATAATAGACAAATAAATACTCTTAGTTAAAAACCAAAGTAGATAAATAAAGAAGAATTAAACTTATAATAAGTAGTCTTAATAGACAATAAAGAAGGAATTACTTATAATTAAGGATAATTAATATCTATATCAACAATAATTGATAAAGACTAAATTAACAAAATTCAAAATAGATTATCTAGAGAAAACTTAAAAGACATTGAATATAAGTTCAAAGAAGATTAATAAGAANTAAATTGATAAGTTATAATATAAAGATAAGAAGTTATATATTCTTAAAAANGTTGTTAAAAGAATTCTTAAGAGAATAACATATATTATTATAAAATAAGCATTTTAAAGTTGAACAAACTTATTATAAAATTTAAAAGGATTATTATTTATACTGAATAAGATAAATAATAAAGGAAGTTGTTAAAGAATATAATATTTGCAGAAAAGTAAAGAACTTTAAGTAAAAACCTTATAAAATACTTTAACTTATTGAAATACTAATTTGATTATAATAAATTATTATATAAGATTTTATTATTAAATTATTAAAGTCAAAAGACTTATTAACAAAGAAAGATTATAACAATATCTTGGTAATAACAAATCTATTTACAAAGTATATAATCTTTGTATTATAAGAAAAACATAAAGAGTAGAAGAAGTTATAAAGGCATTTCTTCAATATATAATAATATTATTTAGAGTATTTAAAAGTATTATATCTGATTAAGATATATACTTTACCTTGAAGTTTTAAGAAACTTTGATTAAATGTATAAGTGTTAATAAGAGGATATCAACAGTATTTTACTTATAAACTAATAGTTAGACAAAGAGATTAAATTAGACATTGAAGATATATTTGTAATACTATATAGACTATAAATAAGATGATTAGCAAAGGTTATTATTATTAACATAATTAATATATAATAGTTTAAAGTATAAAGTAATAAGATTCATATTATTCTATACAAATTATAAAAGAGAACTAAAGGGGTTCTAGATAAATGTTGAATTACAATCTTCATCTGATTTAGTAAACAAGTTAACAAAGAGATTACACAAGACATACATTAAAATAATAAAGGTTATACAATTTGNCAAAAGAAAAAAAGAAAAATATATTATAATAAGAAACATAATATAAAACCTATGTATAAAAANGAGGGATAAAGTTTACTTTTGACAAAAAAAATCTACAAATAAAAAGACTAAATAACAAACTTAACTTTGTAAAGTTAAGACTATTCAAGGTTAAGGAAGTTTACAAATTAATAATAATTAAATTGAAGTTATTAAAAGTTATAAAGATATATCTTGTATTTTATATAGTATTATTAGAATTAATACTTAAGAATATGTTATTAATACTAAGTATAAAAGTTAAGTTATAACTTGATAAATAATAAGTAATTAAGAAAATCTTAGATTATAAATACTAATATAAGAAAATTCAATACTTAGTTAAATGAGAAGGATTTCTAAAATCAAACAATTTATAAGAACTTATTGAATATCTAAAGAATATTAAAAAGATAATAGAGAATTATCATTAAACTCTAGTTAAAAAGGATCTTTAAAAGGAGGAATTAATTGAGTTAACAAAATAAAAGAAAGATTAACAACATTAATACTTAATATAAAAAGGTTAACTAAAGAACATTACTTACTTTCATCAAGAGGATATAATAAACTCTTAGTAAAGATTAAAAAGTTAAGCTTTTCCTTTTTTAACCTTTTTTTCTCCTTTATTTTGTTAAGTTTATCTAAGGTTCTTGAACTTATTTTAATCATTTTATAAGTATAAGTTTTCAGCTATTTCTATAACTTATAAGCTTGAACAACCTATGTTAAAGCTTCTTCTTTTACTTGTTCAAAATACTCTTCTTCTTTAAGGAGATAATCTATCTCTTCAGTATTAAGATTAATCTTATAACAACAACTAATCTTAGTATATTTAGAATACTTAAAATGACTAGAGGACTTAATATAAGGATAACTGTTATTTTCATAAAAACAATATAAAGTCATTATATCATTAAAAGTCTTTATTAGTTCAGATAAACAGAGGTGTTATAAGTAATATAAGGATTTGAGTAGTATATTAGATTGAAAGGAAGTATAATAAGAAGAATAATAAAGATTGTTCAACGTTACTAATTAAGCATTAAGATAATACTAAGATAAAAAGAGGATAATGTTATGACTCTTATTATCATAGCCTGATAAATACTAGAATAGCAACTTATAAAGGGTTAAGGACTAAACAAGGGGTTAAGTTATATAACTAACACAAGTTTACAAGGTCTACAAGTCTAAGTGTTAAACCTATTAGATTAGATAAAGTATTTGTATATTGAGTAACAATAATTGTTTATATAAGAACATACTCCTTAAGCTTTAGTTAAGAACTTTATATTCAACCTAAGTTATAACTCTAATATATATACTTGTTTACTATAACTACAAACACTTTACTTCTACATAAATCCAACGAAAGTGACTAGACCTACCTTACATAATTGTGCTATAAGATGTCTTATAACATAAATGTATTAAAATACTTTATAACTTTTCAGACTTTTTTTAAAAAAGTTTATATAAGTTTATTTACTTGTATAATTGCTTAAATTTAACGAATAATAATTATAAGCTTTTAAATTAGTTTTATTTATATATATTAAATTAAAGGTTTTTCTTAATAAAGTAATAACTTATAAATTATAAAGTTTAAATTTATAAATTTAATTATAACTTATAAAAAATAATAATTCAGTTGAAAAAGTATTATCTTAATTAATAATTCAAATAATTTAAGTTATTTCTTGTATTTTAAAGTAAAAANGAAGTATATTCTTAAGAATTTAAGTTTAGAATTTATTATATTAGTATTTTCTCTTAAGTAAATGTTAATAATTGTTAATAAGTATAATTAGTTAACTTGTTTTTTTTATTCTTTAATTATATTGTTGACTGGAAACGTAGGAATACAGAACTACTATTATATTAATTGTTTAAAGAGTTTACAACTACAACAAATTCTATATATACAAAGAGTTATGGCTATAAAACCGTTATAGTCAACAGTTATAATTGTACAAACACCTTACAAGTACTTATAGTTACTTACAGTAGTAGTCTACTGTAAACCTTATTTATAAGCCTTAGTATAAACAATTGTAAGAACACTGTGAAGTAATATCTGTAAACTCTAAATATTATAACATACCCTTATACTACGAACATATAAAGGCTATGTAAAGTGGATCTAAGTTTCCTATAGTGAAAACACCAAAATTAATAGCCTTATAAGGACTTAATTCATAGTATTCAGCTTAACAGACTGTAAATTCAACAATTTGAGGAAATCAGTGTGTTTCCAAGTTGTAAGTGACTTTGTAAGGCTGTTAACAGCTATAATTAAGGTAAGTACATAGTTTAGCTTAATTTCACCAGATTGAACCTTCTTACAGATGTAATAATAGTGTATATCAATGTGCTTAGTATGATTTGATTGTTCTAACATTTTAATAAATGTTAAAGAGCTTTGATTATTATCATTTAAAGTTGTAATAATTAGACTGGCCAATCAGTTCAGACTAGACCAGACTGTGAGTTTTGTGGGGACCGTTTCAAGACTGTGGTCTGTATGGTCTGGACTGTACAGACCACAGTCTGAAGTCAAAANTTTGAGACTAGATTATATAGTCTACGGTCTGAAGTTAAAATTTTAAGACTAGACTGTGAGACTATAGTCTGGTCTGACAACAAAAAGTGAGGACCGTTTCACGGTTCGGTCTCAAAACCTTGAGACTGAACCGTATAGCTTACGGTCTCGCTTAAATTTTTGCGGACAAGACCGTGTGGCTTACGGTCTCGTCCGGACGGNACCACGGTCCAATGCAACGGTCCGGCCAGTCTATTTCTTGTTAAAGGACTTATTTCTTAGCATTGTCAACACCTTCCTTATATCACCTTATCAACTACAAAGGCTGAATATTATACTTTATCAAAGGCTTCTTAAGAAGCCATTTAGCTATCAAAGTTCCTTATTAAACTTTAAATAACTACAATTAGTATTAAGATTATTATAACCTTAAATAGTAATAATCAAAGCTTTTTAACACTTGTTAAAANCGTTAGAACAATCAAATCATACTAAGTATATTAATATATATTATCATTATATTCACAAGAAGGTTTAATCTGGTGAAATTAAGTTAAATTATATACTTACCTTAATTATAGTTACTAACAACCTTACAAAGTTACTTATAATTTGGAAACACATTGATTTCCTCAAATTGTTAAATTTACAATTTGTTAAGCTGAATACTATGAATTAAGTCCTTACAAGGCCATCAATTTTGATGTTTTCACCCTAGGAAACTTAGATCCACTTTACACAGCCTTCATATGTTCATAACATAAAGGCATATTATAATATTTGAAGTTTACAGATACCACTTCATAATGTTCTTATGGTTGCCTATGCTAAGGCTTACGGATAGGGTTTATGGTAGGCTACCATTGTAGACAACTATAAGCACTTGTAAGGTGCTTGTACAACCATAACTGTTGACCATAATAGTTTTACAACTATAACTCTCTGTATATATAAAATCTGCTGTAGTTGTAGACTCCTTAAGCAATCAATACAATAATGGTTCTGTATTCCTGCATTTCCAGTCAACATACAATTTAATTTAATTTAATTAACAAAAATCTAGGTTTAATTTAATTTAATTAATAACTAAAAATTAAATTAAATCAATCCCAACACTGTTAACAACAGACTATTCTTCAAATACTTTAAAAAAAAATAGATAAACAATTAAAAANGGCAAGAAAACAATGTTTTACAAATCATTATACTAATATAAAACTTATATAAAGATAAAATAAATAACTTAGTAGATTATTATATCATCAATGTTAACAATAAAAGACTTGACTCCAATACTTGTTTTTACTAATCTCTTAACTGATGCCTTGTGTAAGAGTAGCAGAAGTTTTAATAAAGCGCGTAAGTAAGCTATTCGTTTGTTTAAAGGAAGTTTATTATCCTTAATAGGATTCTCGATTACTCATACAAAGTGTATTACTCTCTTATTCATCTTTTCATGCATGATAAGTAAAAGTGTCACTGTATGAGATTTGATTTTAAAAAAAGATTCAAAGATTGTATTTTAACTTCTAGCATTATACATTGTAAGGCTATTGCCTCATCAAACATTAAGCTAGAAATTTAAGCAACTATATGTGAATTCACTTTTTGCAAAGTATGTAAATCACTTTTAACTATAATATTATTATTTATTTGTAAATTGTTAGACTTTTGATAACCCTTTAGAAACTTGTAAGGAGTAGAGAGTCAGTGATTTTCAAGCTCTTAAAACGAGATAGATTGTAAGTAAAGAAGATCTTTGCTCCTTTTTTTTTNGCTTTTCTTCTTGTGAGTGTCGAGAGATCAGCTGACAAAGGTAGTACTGCATTTGCTCTCATCCCGTGTTTTAAAAAAACAAACATTCACTCGAAATTTGTGAGAAATTTGCTGATAAATATGAATATTCCGAATTCCCTACCATGGATCTACTGCATTTCCTAGATCGTCTTGCTCATTTTCATATCACGCTGTACTATATCATAGTATGGCTTACTTACCTAACATAGTACAAAGGTGGTCAGTCAGACTTAACCATAGATATGTCCCTGTTAGCACGTCGATCAGTAGATGCTTTGTTCGTGATTTTACAAAATTATTATTCTGAAACCTCTATCCTCTGTCAGTGTTATTTCTCTGTATTTGATTGTCTTTTCTTGCTTAACGCACTTATACCCAAGCCAGAGATTACTTGTCAAAATAGATAAACTTAGCCCTTTTAGCAGCTTTGAAACCGACACAGATGTTGATATAAAGTGGCTAAACCGTAGGGGTGAAGAGTGTGTGAAGGTTGTACCATGGGGTCTCAATTTCAGCTAGAGCTGAATGGGGGAAGCGGGTTAAATGTAATTAAAGGGCCAATGGCCTTACAATTATCATGCTGCATTGCTTTAACTAAATTTTGCAATTTTGTCTTATAAATAAGCTGATTTTATGCATGACATTAGCAAGTGCTATAGAAATAATGCGCTTCCTACTATATTCCAGCAACGTGGCCCAATAATTAAACATGCCTTCTGCATATAAGAACTGTTGTGTTGCGTAATTTCACGAACCAGCTCATTTAGCCTGCTACATCCACCGCTCCATACTACAGGGCTGAATGTTACACATAACTAGCTGCCGCACGACTACGGATGCTAGCACATAGGTACTCTTTTCCAGCTCCAGCAGTCACCATTAAAATGCTTGGCAAATAGGATGATTGCGAAGATTTCCATGCAAGGAGTAACAAGGATATTCTATAGCTGCCAGCGTCGTGTAGCCACGGTGACCATGGGAGTGATGTGCACAGTGTGGAAGTAGAAAGTAAATTCGTAACAAACTAATCAGCGACTAAATCGGCCAGCCAGATCCGTAGCGTTGCACCACGATAACCAAAACGCCGCATCGAAATTAACTGCTGGCGGGCGGTGTATAGACCAGTCCCACGCAATTACTCTCCCAACTTCTTTTATTATTTTCAGGGAAGAGAAACAATCAGTCGAGATTTCATTGCTATATAGTTCCCCAGGAAGACCACAGCTCCAGGCAAATGGATTTTTCTGCGACTGAGTATTATACGATCTGATGATTGGATGGACTCAGTGGGGATCATCAGCATATCTATCCTTATGCAGCTCTTGTGCATATCATGTACGTATGTTTTAAATGGTATTTGATATGTGAGCTATATTGTACCAAGGGATTTCTTACACTAAGTTCTTCTATACCATGCCATTGCATATTCGTTACGCAATTGTAAATCCTAAATTGGAATTAGGTGCCTCAAAGGAGATGACAGCAAAAGGGATAAATAATAGTAGCAAATTCTTCAGTTTCCTGCTCTTCTAAGTCTTCAAACAGCATTAAATCTCTGCAACTGCATTATAATACCTTAAATCTCAACCTTTTAAAGGAATATATCTTTCCGATACATTTGAAGTCATGTCTCAATCAGAAATCATCCTTGGTAGAATTAGACTATCCTTTTAAGGAATTAATATGTTTACTGACAGAAAACACAGGCGCAGTAGTGCAACTCACTCGTGATGGAAAGGGGAATTTCTCTGTAAAGCAGACTGGCAAGGACTTGTTAATTGGACCTGGGAAAAGTATAAAGGGTCGTGAATTTGAATGGCCCTTCGGTCCAGTTGCTTTATGTATAATCATATAAGGCCGAATTCCTTTTAACATACTTTTAGCTCAATGGCTGGGTTGACACTGATACCTACGAAACTGGGATCAGTGTTGCTATCCTTGGCATAGCTCTCGGTACAGTTTACTGTAACTTGAAGGATGGTGTTGCGGTTAACATCGATGTGTTCCTTGCTAAAGGCTCAATCAAGTTCTACCTTAAGAATGGCAACGAACTTTGGATTTGTATCGATATTGACGTCTCGTTTGACGGAATTTACCATGAAGACTTTAGGATTATGCAGTTGTGAACTCTCCAAGGCTTATTTTACTAAAACATGTTTGTGCCAGGTGCTTGTTGTTCATGGTAATAGTGAGTGATTCGGAGAGGGTGTAGTGTTTAGTTCTAGATTAGCTAGCTGTTCCAAACCTAGGTGCTAAAGGCCTGAGGCTCGGTAGCCAACACTACACAGAGAACCTGAAGTACTAGGAAAATAGGGAACATGAGACTAGTGTCATACGAGAAGGATTATATAAGTGGGTTTCATTGATCCTATAGATTCTGTCAGGGAGAATGGGAGAGATGAGATCAGCTAGATTTCTTTAGCTATTAAACTCACATTCTTTTTTTAGCAGATAGGAGCCTTAGGCTCAACTAGAATTACAATTACAGACTTTAACTTATAATCTTTTCTTAAGCTTATTACATATTATATAGGCAAGACTTGCTTCTTGTTACATTTGGAGGAGAGATTTACTTATATATTTTTATTAATGTATGTGTAATGTACTAGGTTGTTATGCCTCATAACTTCAGGATCTACTACTGTATAGAGTGGCTATCACGGCTAACAAAGCACATAGTTAGAATCACTCGCGACTCCTTTGGACGCTCGAGGCTTATATAGCCTCCTTCCGCCGCCTAACCCTAATCGTTGCCGTGAACGGTGGTAGCAGAAGCATGCCAACGGTAGGGCCTGGGGCCCGCTCTGGAACCTTCTCAATATCATAATTCATGAGGACATGTGCCAGGAAGATCTTGCTCGAGGCTGACGCAAAGAAACGTCCCGGGCAAGCATGCCGACCACCCCCAAAGGTTGAGAACCACTTGCCCGTTCTGGTCCACCCTTGGCGCGCCTTTTCTAATACCAACCCTTGTGAGCCTATGTCCTCGAGTAGCTCTGAGAATCGGAATGGCTTGAAGGTCTCCGGCTCTGGGTACAGCGTCGGGTCACGGAAAATAGGGTATCCCATTATGCTGAGGTACGTGCCGTAACGGAGATGTACGCCCTCCGGAGTGGTGATTCCTTCTCGCGCGACCACGAGCTTTGGTGAGCCGATGATGGTCGGCGGATTCATCCGGTGAGATTCGCGAAACATCGAGTCTAGCTTGGGCATCTCTGCCAATGTTTTCTTGGTCCACTTCCCACCATTGGCCTCCAGCGCGCTTGCAATCTCGGTCCGCAGCTCCTCGATGTTGGCTGGCGAGGTGGCGTGTGAGACGGTGAGGGCGGTCGTGTGGATCGCCAAGAAATTGAGCAACAAGAGACGGCCCATGATGGTTTCTGGCTTCATCATGTACGGGTCTCCGCTCTCGATAGCCGCATCAATGGTCCACTGGAGGAAGTCGTTATATTTGGAGGCGGAGCCTGGATCGGTGGAGAGCTCTTGAAGGCGTCGGTTGAGCTCGGGCCGCAGTGCACCGAAGAATCGCCATGCCCCTATCCTCTGTGGCAGTGTCACCAGAGGCGTGACGAGCGGCCGCAGCACCTGTGGAGTGAGCCGCACCACGATTGCGGTGATAGCCAGACCTTGGGCAAAGTCGATGGCGCCGTTAACCAAAGTCTTGTTATAGCATGTCGCGGCACCGACGAAGGCTAGGTTTGCTACGGGCCCGACGACTGGTGGCAGCTCGGTCATGGGGCATATCTGCTTGAAATTCTCTGTGTCCGTTCCCCAGGCATCGCGGAGGGTGCAGGGGATATCAACTGCTAACGTGGGGAGGATATTATTCATCTGCCGTGTTAACTTTGTGCTGATCAGGATATGATGGATGGGCCTCTCATCCTCCATCAGCTGCGGGTCGGTGAGGGTCCAGTGGAGCTGGAATGCATCGAAGAGATGGTCGTGGGTGCTGACGTCGGAGTCAGGCAGGTCGTAGTACCAGCCGACGTCCGTTGGCGGGAGGATCACCGTACTGCCCAGGTCCACGATGGGTAGAATGCAGAGCTGGTCTTTGAACTTGTAAGCCTCTTGTGTCGCCGTCCTCACGTCGATCGAATTCCTCCACCAGGCCCCCAGCTTGGGAAACCATTCCCCCTCCCTGGCTCCCACAATCGGAAGCTTGGGCAGTTTGGGACGAACTTCGAAAGATCGTTTAGTCCGCAAGCGGTCATAGAGAACGAGACCTACGGCCAGCACAACTAGAGCCAGCCCTGCGTTTTGTATTAACACGACGTCGAGGATCATGGTAGTTTGAGCTGTCTACCAGGCGGCTTTGCTTCTCTCTGTCGAATTACGCGGTGAGGGGATGCTCAAATACCGTGACGGTGATTTGCTGTCTGATCTCAGCTAATGCAGCGGGGAGAAGAACAAGAGATGGCTACGAATAGATGATAGTACTCGACTGTATCCAAGAGGATAGAAATATGAGAGAAGAAGCTGATATGAGCTTGCGAGTATAAACGTCTTTGGGCTATGGGGGGGAAACACATGTACCCATAACGAGTACTGGGACTCTTTCCTTTTTCAGGCAGTAGCCGTTAATCCGGCCGCTGACGACGACAGGATTGACGGGAAGATACAGGTTTAGCGTCCTGTCGATGCCATCCTGTCGATGCCCTCCGCAGGTGGTGTTGACAGAGTGCAGAGATGCCGTTTGCCGTGACCCCTCATAGTGAGATGGACTACTATATATGGCAAGTGGTTAAGTGGTACAAGTAAGATTATGTCACCTCGCATCCCTTTCCCGACGCTAGTACCCCAGTCGACGTTGCAGGCCGTGCGCGATCGGCGGGAGCGTCCCTGCTAGCGTTATCGCGCCCCGCTGCGCCCGCTTCCCGCATTCCAACTAGGTAGACACCCACAGGGAATGAAATCACTCGGCGAACCCCCCCTCCCTTCCACCACATCGCACCACTCGGCAGGCGCAATTCCATGTCGACGATGACACGCCAAAAAGGGCCTAGGCAGCGCAATCGTGCGAGACCATATTATCAGAGGTTCAAGTTCTAAGTACTATATAATACTTCTCATTCCTTCTGATGAGCGATTTACCACGCAGGTCTTCCTCGGGTCGTCTGTGGAAGACGTGAGCTACCATATCTAAGATATCTAGCCTGCTAGCTTGGCGTGTACGGGCATCATCCTCACAGTAGCCGCTTGGTGGTGGTGATCCTAGAAAGTCATCAGTCACGATGGGGCTGCCGACAGTGATGTCGCGAGATGAGGTGGACAAGACAACGCTGGGAGAGATCGCAGAGGCATGTCACGTGTCCCCAGGTCAGATCGAGGATATATACGTGTGTACGCCGCTGCAGAATCGCACCATGGCAGAATCTGGGATCCATAGCGGCGCGAGCGTGATCCGACTTGTCTTGTCTCTGGGCGCAGACTTGGATCGAGACCGGTGGTGTGCAGCTCTGCGACGGGTTGTCTCGCTGAACCCCGTTCTGCGAACCCGCCTGGTCGACTGTCGTTTTGGGCTGATGCAGGTCGTCACGAATGAGGAGCACTACACGCGGTGCCTGTCAGAGGACGTCGAGCAGTATATACGCGATGATGAGGCTCAACCCTTTGATTTGGGAGTACCGCTCTTCCGTTCGGCCATCATCGACCGGAACTTGGTGTTGACGATGCATCACGCGGTCATGGACCACTCGTCTATGGCTTCTCTATCCACGGACATAATACGTATATATGGTGGACACGCACCAGAGGTGCGTGCCTCATTCAAGGCATTTGTGGCATACTGCCTCGGGATCGACAAATCGGCAGCAAGGTCATTCTGGGCATCCCGTTTCAAAGGTGCTCCAGCCATTTTCCCCAAAGTCAAGACGGGGTATACTCCTCATGCGACGCAGAAGATGACCCGGATGATAACCTCGAACCGCATTGGCGCTGAGGTCGCCCTCGCTCACATCCCATTATTTATCGAGGCGTCATGGGCGTTAACGGCTGCAGCGTACGCAGGCAGTGAGAGTGTTGCATATGGTCTTGTTCTGTCTGGCCGCACCCCTGCTTTAGCCGGCCTTGAGACTACACTAGGGCCGACAATCACGGTGGTCCCGATACAGGTCAATGTACAGCGCAACATGATCGTGGGAGAGATGATCAGAGAGAGGGCGACGGCGCTCCGGTAGCTTCAAAAACAGCCTGCTCTGCAATATGATTTGTCGAGGATTCGTGCGGTCAGCGACGCCACACACCATGCCCAGCAGGACAGTCCAAGAGAAGCTGATCTTGCGGGTGCATGAAGAGATTGGCCTAAGCCCGTCCGAAACACCAGTCATCGAGGTACAGCCCTGCGCTGTCGTTGTAGCTGCTGCGTCGTAGGATTTCTAAGTGACGAGTAGGGCCATGGGACCGGCACCCAAGCAGGGTAAGTCAACACGCAGACCCATTCACGCTCAGAAAGATGATAGCTGGAGATTAGTGATCCAATCGAGGCCGGGGCCTTCATGGCGGTACTCGCGAGAGAGCGGACGCCGTCCAACCCGCTCTATATAGGATCCATAAAGTCTAATATTGGGTGAGTCTTACGCAGGTTTTGCCTGGATTCGCTACATTTCCTCTGACCCGTGTGTATGGGTATAGACATTTGAAAGGCACTAGTGGTATTCTCGGCATGGTCAAGGCGATCATGATGATCCAACATGGATGCATCTTGCCGAACGCCGGATTCGAGGAATTTAGCCAGAACATCGAGGGGAGGGAGAAATTAAAGGTACGTGATCGCTGCTCATCTTCTCGCGACAACGCTTGGTGAGGAGAGATGAGAGGATGATAAGGGCATTAACCACGGACATAGGTAGCAACCACGACATTACCCTGGCCGCATAACATGCCAAAGCGAGTCCTGGTGACAAATTTTGGTGAGGATAGGCATCTCTATGCCCATGGCGGTACTGTACCTAAGACATTGCACGGCTGACACATGGATGTAGGATTTGGCGGCAGCAACGCCGCAGTTCTCCTTGAGGAAGCCCCAACCATCCTTCGTCCATCAAGGGAGTTTTCCAACGGCACAGGGCACACGAACGGCATCAGCACGAACGGCATCAGCACAAATGGCACCGGACCTACCGTTGCCATTGTCGGACACGATCATGCCAATGGCGATTCGGTGCGGCGACTCTTCGTCCTCTCCGCTAAGTTGGAGAGCAGCCTTACTTCTTACCTATCTTCTTTCAGAGAATATCTAGATACCGGACCGGAGTCCAGCAGCTTTGCAACGGATCTCAGTTATACACTTGGGCAGCGCCGCACGCACTACGCTTATCGAGTCGCAGTGACAGCTAATTCAGTGTCTAGCTTGAAAGACCAGCTGCTAACCTGCAAAACAAGCAAAGCAAAGGATCGATCTATCGCCTATGCCTTCACTGGTCAAGGTGCTCAGTAAGTCGTCTCTCCGTCCCTCCATCTTGAATATCTAGCTATGGGCGAATGATTTGCATTCCGCTGACCCGGAAAAAGACACGCTCAAATGGCTACCGGGCTACGACGCTATAAACCATTTACCACTGCCATTAGCCAGGCTGAAGCGTATCTTCACACAATGGGAGCATCTTGGTACTTAACAGGTACTCGCATTTAGCGCATATGTATAAGCATGTGAAGTGTATAAGACTAACATATGGCAGAGGAGCTCAACAAGCAAGCGCCCGAGTCGCGCATCAACAACGCCGAAATCAGCCAGCCAGCATGTACTGCCGTCCAGCTCGCCCTGGTGATCCTGCTCAAGTCTTGGGGAGTGGCACC